>JBBPBX010000779.1:48029-68955 GCA_038048925.1 Garcialebias charrua | reverse complement strand
TATAAATATATGTGTATATATATATATATATAATATATGTGTATATATATATATATATATATATATATATCGAGAGAGAGAGAGTCTTTACTATAGTATTTTACTAACAGACAAACATAGACAGACATTTTTGCTTCATTTATATATTTTTTTCCCAAAAATTATACATTTTCACAGACAGACAGACAGACAGACAGACAGACAGACAGATATATTCAGAAAACAAACGTTTACTGTTCACTTTTTATGCAGAATCATTGCTATCCACTTTTCTTTCCTAAATGCATGCATCCGTCCCATCTAAGATGACATGAAGGGTGGTTGAGCAAAAGCTCTGGGGGAGGATGCTGCATTCACTTGTACTGGGAAAAGTCTTATATTTGAGTAAACAGTACTTTATGCTGATCGTAATACACTTGCTTAAAATTGGAAAGTGGTTAAAGTGACTTCCTTGTCCTCACATTGAAAAAAAAAATCAACTCAGGGAAAAAAGTTAATTTAATTGATTTATATAATCAAATACATCTCGGAATCAACAGAGACCAGGAATTGTGAAGATATATTACAATAAATTTTGCAACCTGCAGTTTAGAAGTTAGATGACCAAATTATAGCGCCCCCTATAGAAAAACATGTCTGAGTATTTGTCTATGTGCCACACATGCAGGCCATGGTTGCCACCATGTAATTATCATCTCCGTGCAGTTTGGTATATGTCTTTTGTTAACAGAATAATAATTAAATAAATAAATAAATAATAAATGTAAGTTTCAGTTGTGTTCCATGCTGCGTCCTGCAGTTTGCACTTTCACTTTATAGTATTTTATTAAGAAAGAAAGAACCCCAGAGAGAAAGAGTAGGGAGAGAGTAAAACAGAGGCAGGGAGGGATATATGGAGAAGGAGGGAAGAAGGGAGGATTGACCAAGGAGAGCATTTAGTTGACACACTCCTTCACACACTCGCTCCCTCTCCTTGCCGTCGACATTCACCACGTTAGCTGCCTGCCAGGTGAGTGAACTTTCACCTTCCTCTTTTTCAAAGTTTCAGCAAAGTGATATTTTTTTAAATGACCTTGTTTTAAGACTTTATTTGTTTGTGACAACAGGTTTATTAGAGTGTCAGTGTAACAGGTGTTATAAAAGATGAAATGGGCACAGGATGCTCTAGTCTAATCTGGTACATTTTCTGTCATTGAGCAATAGTACTGCAACAACTGCTGAAATTAGTTATGGGTTAAGATTTACCACTCTTATCCGTACTCAGTATAGATTTCTGAGGTTTACTCTGCAAAATCTATTTCCTTATTGGTGGTTTCTCTCTTGTAATTCCATCATCCATAGACACACTCTCATATTTAGGGTATTTTGAGTGCTGTGTTTTCCTGTGGCTTCCTTTTAAGTAACTCTTTCCACCACTATGTTTGGCTTCAGCACTTGTTCAGCAGCAGTTTAGACCCACCTCTTATATTTCTGTCTTATTGTTTTGTCCCGAGGGATGTTTATTCACGTAAATTGTCTCACAAAAGTGTGCTGCTGGATCTCTAATTACAGTATTTGCCTTTGTTTGACATGAGTGAAAAGTCTTGATTGGATATGTGTGGCATCGCTCTGTGGCTCCTGTTGCAGCTGCAGCTAAAATCTAAAGTGGAAATACAGAACAAGGAAAGCCTCTATATTGCTGATTGTCTGATACTGTAAGTTACCAATGCAGTTGTAACTACCTTCGAGCAAAATTCTTGCACACTTGTGACAGTACTCACAGTGTTCTGCCAGTGAATGTCCATTAAAAAATAGCTCTCATAGACTCTGATGACTGGTTTTAGATTAATTAAATGTTTTTAAAAATGAATGCAACTTTTGAAATTAGCTGTAGCTTCATTGGACAAATTATTAAATCTGCCTAACAAAATTAGAGCTTAATGAACCATCAACTTTTACCTCCAGGATTCTTCCTCTCACTCAAGATGACCCGCTCCCTCTGCTTGAGCATCCACCTCCTTCTGCTGCTGTCCTTCAGCTGCACCACACATGCCGAACCTCGGCGGACCTCTCAGCACAGGGTGGCTCGCGCACCGGCCTCCAAGGTGCGACTGGCGGGAAACTTTGCACGGGAAGCAAACGAAGGGCGCATAGAGGTGCTGCACAACAACACCTGGGGGACAGTTTGTGACGATGAAGTGGACATAAAACTGGCTAACGTGGTGTGCCGAGAACTGGGTTTCCGAGGAGCCGTAACATGGGCTCATAGCGCCAAGTATGGAGAAGGAACGGGTAAGAATGTATAACAAATTGTAATTTCTATACAATGGAAGCCAATACAGGACATACTTGATGCTGTAATTCATTTTAATAGCAATGTTTAAAGATAAGGTAAAGGCTCGACTGAATTTTGTCATCACCAAGAAAGAATAAGAGTACTTTTCTGATAACAGTTTAGGTTGCTTAGTTATTTGACTTCAAAATGTTATGTTTTCTTGTGATAATCAAGAACTTATTTTAAAATCATGAATGGGTAACTAACAACTGACTTTATGGGGCATTCAGAAAACTAATTACAGGTACTCATAAGATTCGTTACGATTATAGAACATTATGACTTCTTTAAATTATTGAATGAAGTGATTTTCTTGAATATAAGAAGACCCACTTTTAATATATGTTTAACTGCAGTAGAAAGTCTTATTAGATCACTTTATCCCAAACTGTATCCACTAACTCGTTCTTGCTTCCATGTTTTGACCCTACAACTCACTTGCATAGCTTCATGCAAAGACCGCTAATTAAGGCATCCAAAATAACAAACATCATAAAGCGACAAAGATAACAAGGTTTGGGATTTGCGCCTACGTCTTGTTAAGGTTGACTGGCAAGGCCAGGGGTGCAAATATACGAGCAAAAACTGGGGGTGTTTGTTTAAGAATAATGATAGCATTGCTTGCCAGAGTTGTGCAACACTTGCTGTGGTTTATGGAGTTTCTTTACTGCTGCTTTTAAATCCAAATTAAAGCGAAGCTTGAACAGATTGAGGGTGCAGGATCTACAGCACCGCCATGTAAAAAATGGTGTATCTCCTGCCAAACACGCTGCTCAGGTACAAGTCTAAATCAGCCTGCCCATAAAAGTCAGGTGTTAGACATTCAGCAACTGATTCAAACTGCTGGGTAGATGCATTACTTAGCCATGCACTGAGCAGTCCTAATGAATGAAATTGTAAATTTATTCTTTCACAAGGTCCAATATGGATGGATAACGTACGATGTGATGGCTCAGAGAAGTCCCTGAAAGACTGCAAGCATAACGGTTGGGGGGTGAATGATTGTAAACACTCTGAAGACTTGGGGATTGTTTGCACACCTGAGCACAGGGTGGATCAGCCCGGTGTGACCAACAGAGGTTACACAGCTGCTGCCAGACCGCCTGTCAGCAATGCACCTCAATGGGGGGGTAATGTTGCAACCCAGCGACATCCTGGATATGGGTACTACGGAAATGGACATCCACATGAGATTCCCAGGTTCCATAGACCCCACCACTACCAGGTAAAGCTGTTAATGTCCAGTTTATATTTATTATTCTGTGAAAGACGTGTAATCATAGGTATGATGCGTATGATTCTTTGGAAGGGTCACAGTAAGGTGCAAATAGAAGAAGTCCGTCTTCGTCCCATCCTCATGGCTACAAAGAAAAAGAGCCTTATTACTGAGGGTGTCGTGGAAGTGAAGCATGCTGGGAGGTGGAGGCAGGTGTGTGACCTGGGTTGGAGTCTCAACAGCAGCCGTGTGGTGTGTGGGATGCTTGGATTTCCAGAGGCTACTCAACACAATGTCAAAACATACAAGTAAGTAAATGCAAGTCCCATTACTGAACTTGACTACTGGGTGCTGCACTTTGGTTCAGACAAGCAACCTGCTGTGGAAATGATGATATTATTAAATGACTTAAAACCCATACCGAGGAATGACAGCCCAACTGCGGCATCTTATTACAAGACACTTTGACTAAAGGGTTTGCTTATCTTTTTCTCCCAGACATTTTCCCCTTGTCCTTTTTTTACACCTTCCTTTTGTAGCCTTAGGATGATGGTAAAGTGATTCCTGCCCCCTTCTTGTTACCCTTTCTCTGCACTTCTCTCTTGGCAAATCACCTCTGTACCCCTCATTGCCTTTCTCTCACTTTTCTCTCCTCTCTCCTTTCTGATGCTATCTTCCACCTGCAGCTCTCAGACAAAAGAGCAACACTTTAACTTTTAGATTCCCCTGCTGAGATGTAATATCACTGCTGATTGTGCTTTAACTGTCCCATCAATACCGTGCGTGAGTCGTGACTGAAGTAGCTATTGGAGAGTGGAATAAGGGTCTGTGCAGAATGACTCGTCTTATTGACAGGGCATCTTCATCACATTCAACTCAGTCATGTGTTTCTTGTTGCATGCAAAAGAGTATCTTAGATCCTGATTTACCGTTTCTATTTACACTTTATATTTTTGATATTGTTGGATGTAACTGGGGCCCCGTGTACATTATTTTGCTCCACCACATGTACCACATGTGGTGCGAACAACAATTAAAAATATCTATATCTACATGGTATGCTAAAAGATCTAAGATAGACACTAGTCACTAATTTTGCAAAACAATACACTGACTGAACAATAGCAGCACGATTCTTATAGCTTCGGTTCAGCTATAATTTACACGCTTAATGCGAGCACTAACATAAACTAAAATAACATAAATTAGGATTTATTCAAAGTATGAAACAAAAATACTGAAACAAGGCGCAAAAAGTGAAAAAGAAATAAATCTACAGCAGCATGGTCCTATTGGCAGAGTGGTTCTGATGACAGTGAGGTTATCTTAGCAACATGGTCCAGTTAGCAACATGGTCCAGTTAGCAGCATGATACTGTTAGCAGTGAAGTTCAGTTAGCAATGAGGTTTCTCTTTAGCAACATGGTCCCGTTAGCAACATGATACTGTTAGAAGTGAGGTTTGGTTAGCAATGAGGTTTCTCTTAGCAACATGGTCCCGTTAGCAACATGATACTGTTAGCCGTGAGGGTTGGTTAGCAATGAGGTTTCTCTTAGCAACATGGTCCCGTTAGCAACATGATACTGTTAGCCATGAGGTTTGGTTAGCAATGAGGTTTCTCTTAGCAACATGGTCCAGTTAGCAGCATGATACTATTAGCAGTGAGGTTCAGTTAGCAGTGAGGTTTATCGTTAGCAACATGGTCCAGTTAGCAGCATGATACATTGAGGTTTGGTTAGCAATGAGGTTTCTCTTAGCAACATGGTCCAGTTAGCAGCATGATACTGTTAGCAGTGAGGTTTGGTTAGCAGCGAGGTTTCTCTTTAGCAACATGGTCCCGTTGGCACCAGAGTTTGGTTAGCGGCGGGTCTTGTTAGCAGCGTTAGCAGGTCTAGTTAGCAGGTCCCTTCAGCAGCATGATAGTAATAATGACCGCAGCAGCTGCCTCCCAGACCTCCCTTCTGAACCAGGTCCAACAGACAGAGAACATCCAAGGAACCCTGTGGAACCAAGCGGGTCTACAGAGTTCGGTCCGATCAGGCAGACAGAGGATCTTGTTAGCAGCGTTAGCAGGCCTCGTTAGTAGGGCCTGTTAGCAGCCCGGTGGTAACAATGGACCTTACCAAGCTCCGCCCAGAAACGCCCCCTAAGCTCCAAGATGGCTGCCCGTCTCCCAAGCGCAGCTTTGTTGTCAATAGAAAACATGGCGTCGACTGACTGCAGGGTATTTTTGAGTCGAATAGTGTATCATTTCTGCCAGATTCCAACAAAATATCAGCCATGACAATGGACAGGGGAACCAACAAGTTCATGTTATTTTTTTTTGTGGACGTTATCAAGTTGTTTGATCCACGCGATGCCTCCAAACAGCGTGCGCGTCACAGCTAATGCTACCGTCTGATGGGGAAAACACGCTCAGGCTCAGCATTATTACAGCTGTGGACAGGATCACTGATGCCTATTGTCCTGCAAGGCTGGGTAAGTCAGGCATTCATGGTTTTGAGGGTTACTTTTGAAATCAGCGATTTCTATTGTTGGCAAAAGTTTGTGTGCCTTGGTCGCAAAGCTAATGCTAACTGTAATCTCCATTCATTCCTTAAGTGGTTGGTTAGCCGTTGCTGCTTTAGCTGCTAAACACGCCGACAGCGACTTTTGTGAGGGCAAACGAGCTCAGCCGTCTGGTGTGTTAGTTAAAATCCAGCCTTCGTGTCACGATTTTGTGCAGTTTTAGGTGAAATCGACAGTAGAGCTCGTTGCGTTAGCTAGCTCATGTGGGGTTAGCGGAGCTGTTTCTTCCCAACTTCCAGGACGTTCAGTGAACTGTGGCTTTCTCTCATCGTGACCGCGTGTTGTTAACTAGCAGGTTTCAAAAGCAGGTCAACCCTTCTCTGCTGGTGAAAGAAATAATTGTTCAGTTTTGTGGTCGTGCACAAGCTTTGATCCAAGCAAGGCATTCAGTTTCACATATAGGGAAACGGTGAATTTTACTTCCACAAATACGGTCAGGGTACCTGACATCTCCTGTACAGATACCCCACTGACGGTGGAGGAGCATTTTTCCAGCCCTGACGCAGAAAAAATCTGCACGTATGCTAGCTAGCAATGTAAGTAGCATGTGGTGCCGGTCTCACAAACGCTACCGTAGCGTTTGTTTTGTGAGACCGGCACGCACGTGGAAGCTGCGCTGTGACGTGTTATGGGTATTAGCCAATGAAACGCGGCCCTGTGGGCGGAGCTTGGTAAGGTCCATGGCCGCAGCAGCTGCCCTCCCTGACAGCACTGCAGAATCAGGTCCGGCAGATGGAGAACATCCAGGTTTCCCCAAGGAACCGAACGAGTCCGTAGAGTTGGGTCCATGCAGGCAGATGGAGGATCATGGAGACAGCCGCCATGACATGCTTGCGCCTGAGGCTGGAAGGACTGAACCACGATGGCAGAATGGCAAGGCAGTGACACAGAAAACCACATGTGTGTCGCGGTCATACTCATACGATGTACAGTGCAAGCACAAATAAACTTAACAGAAACAACAGGAACATAAAAAGATCAGGAGCCTGTGAAGCTGCCGCTCGGCTGAGCAAGCGCGGCCATCTTGGCTAAGAATGAGGGTTTAGCATTGGCATATGTTATCTTTAAAAGACTTAATATGTGTATGTTTTGTTTTGTTTGTAATGCATTATGCGAAGTATTAAACATAAAATGTCTGAAAAAGGTTTCACACTTGAAGGTTTAAACTGGAGAACAAAATGGTTTTTTTTCATGCAGTTGTGGTAAAACTTTTTTCCGTTTGTTGTGTTTTCTAAATGTTCTTAAATTTAACTAAGTGTAACAGCAGTAAAATGACTTGTGGAAATTAGTGACACCATTAAGTTTATTTAACTATTCTTATTTTGAAAAATTATATTCAAAGAAATGTACAAAAATATATATAAAAAAAGGTCTCCTTGAGATATTCGTTCTCACAGCAGATGAAGGAACCAGGTGCTAGTTCCAGCCAGTATTTCAAACAGTGCCTATTTTACAAATATACAGTAATTTTGTAATTAATTTGTGTCAAATTCAACATGTGAACAGAAGAGCGAACATGAACCAGACCACCTTTAAAAGTGTTCAGGTTCAAAACAGGTCAAACATGTTAAATTATACAGTTCCAGTGAGACAGGGCCCGACACTCTTTAGTTGTCTCCTCGTGTCCAGACGAACGTTTGTTCTCTGCTCGCTGCAAAACCTTGACAGTGGTTTGGGAGCGTGCTCCACTCTAAAAACCACAGGAGGACCACACATTAGTAGCTTCTATGAATGAACAGTATTTGACCATCAGTGTGAGGGAACCCAGTTGGATTTCACTCCTGGAAAAGCTCCTGACCATGAGTGATTCACAGTTTAGTTATTTCTTCCTTCTCTTGGCAGGACTTTTTGCGAGTGACCAGCCGACAGACCGCAACATCTGTTCTGCACTGCAGGTGCTCGGCTCGTCAAATGCTGCAACTTTTGAGAAGGAGATTTGTGCACTTTTGTAGATTTTTTCTGTTTTTAGACATTCCCAGTGGGGCACGCTCTGTCTTTGAAAGCTTTCTGCACTGTCCTTGACTTGAGCTATCTGCTATAAACACACATTATTAGGAGCACGGAGAAGCCATTACAAGCTCTGAATGGCGAATGAGGGAATCTTATGGAGTAATACCTTTAACGATAAAAACCGCCCTGAACGGGATCATTTATTATTACAACTTTCCTGCACTGCAGGTGAGAAACTTTTTGTCCGTCAGCTTGATTTTTCTCCCACACTGTAGATTTGACAGCACAGCACAAAACATATCAAGATAAGATGTGCAGGGTTTATTTGAGGTAGGAATTGGATGCATAGATTTATATGGCAGCATCATTTTAGTACCAATTTTGCTGCATTCCTTGAAGATGGATATATAAAAATAAAAAAAGGCAAATAGGGGTTTCTGAAGCCTGCAGGGATTCTGCTCACTCGCTGTTCTAAAACACTTCTTTAAAAAATGATCCAAGGTCAGTTAAAAAAGCTTAAATGGTCGTGTTTTTCCTGCTTGCTTAGTCTGGGACTCAAACCACAACAAAGTAGCCACTGCTTTTCTTCTAAATATACAGGAAAAATGTGTTTGCTTCAAGCCAGTTAGTTGAAATGTGTGTAAATTACAAGGCTCTGACATGACTTCGCATCTTGGTTTGTCTGCCCTGGGTATGACCTGGTGTTTTTCTGAGGCCTAGAGGATACACTGGTCTAAAATCCTCATGATATGTTTGCTTCCAAATCTGTCCCTGTTTTCTGTCTCTGCAGATGTATATTTACTCTCACCTAATGTGTATTTTTGACTTCAGGCTGGTTCTGAGCGAACAGATGCCCCAGTCTCTCAGATGTCCCTGATTTAGTCGTCCTTCTTTTAATTTTTTTTCTCGTGTTCAAGTCCTTCCTGAAAGCAGCAAGGATTCCTAGAAATGTTGGATCAGAATGTGTTGGGTGATAAATGACGACAAGAGCTTTTTCAGTCTTTCTTGGCTAAGGCCTAAAATGTATTTATTAGGGATGGGGCCGATCCGATCCAGTATCAGTATCAGCTTCCGATACCAGCATAATTTAAGTATCGGATTTTCCAATCCAACCTGCTGATATTTCCGATCCAGCTTCAAAGAGCACATGTTTTCCACCATACTCTGTGACTGCCATCTTAACATTGTGTGAGTTTAACCCAATGAAGACACTCTGGGCCTCACAACAGGAAACACCCAAACTTTAACAGCACACAAGAGGCAGGTCTATATCACAGATGTCCTTCTCACTCATGGTGCAGCTGGAAAACTAAAAAACCGCTAAGCATTATCGGAAAGACAACACAGTCCACTCCCCTTAACCACTACGGGAGTGGATTTTGTTGTCTTTCCCATAATGCTTAGCGGTATTTTAGACTAAAATGCTTCTAATACTAATGCTTAGCGGTAATTTAGACTAAAATACCGCTAAGCATTATGGAAAGACAACAAAATCCACTCCCGTAGTGGTTAAGGGGAGTGGACTGTGTTGTCTTTCCCATAATGCTTAGTGTTTTTATAGTTTTCCAGCTGCACCATGAGTGAGAAGGACGTCTGTGATATAGACCTGCCTCTTGTGTGCTGTTAAAGTTTATGTTTCCTGTTGTGAGGCCCAGAGTGTCTTCTTGGGTTCAACTCACACAATGTTAAGACAGTAGTTACAGAATAGTCGCAGTTCAAAAAATGCATTTTACAGCCTCTTATGGCGAATGGTATTGGATCTGAAAAGTATCGGTATTGGTCGATATCCAGATTTAAGCATCGGTATCGTATCGGAAGTAAGAAATGTGGATTGGTGCATCCCTAGTATTTATTAGTACAAATATCAATAGAAGACTTGCTATGGGCCCATCTGTCGACTACTCTTCTTCCAGATGCCAAAAAGAAAAAAAGGGATAGTAGCTTAATTTAGCCTGAGACATTCCCTTCCCCTAATTTTCCTTCTTGGCAAAGTTTCTCAGTCCATTCTTAGAAATCCTGTACCCTGCCATGTTTCTCAGCTCTGTGTGTCTGTTGGATGAAACTCTGAAGATGCTGTAATTACAAGTTGGTCAGGACCAAAGATCCTCAGGGTTTCTGCTGAGGGCGAAAAAACACACACCAATTATAGCCATGTGTGTGTGAGAGAGTAAAACGGAGCTGGCAAAGAGAGTGTGAGAGTGTAACAAGTGTGCGAGGCGATGGAGGAGAAGAACGACAGCAGTAGTCAGATGGGGGCAGATTTCCACTTGCTCGTGTGAAATGTGGCCAATTACAGCTGCAGGACCGTCGGCTGCGTCAGCGGCTGTCTTCCTCTGTCACATAGTGATTTGGGGACTTAACCGGCATTTCGTTTAACTACGTTTTGCCTGAAATTTTCTTATGATAAAGGTATCAATTTTAGGCTTCTTGGCGACATTTTTTTTTGCGACCAAGTGTGGTTTTCTTGTCTGGTGTCTGTGATCTTCCTCAACGATCTTGTCTGTAATTTATTGCGCCATCTTTTAATTTCTGTGTGCATGCCAGTGGTTTTACCTTTGGCTCGGGACAGGCTGTGGAATCTGGATTTCCACACAGAAACGAAGACGCACCGCATTTTCTTTAACGTTCCTTTTGAGCTTCATGAAATCTTTGGCTACTATTTTAACAGCAAGAGCGCTTCCGTGAAAACTTTGAGAATTTTTCCCCCCTCTAATATTCCTTGATTAAAATGAAGTTGATGCTATTGTGGCCTCTGACCTTATCTCATGTGATTTTGACACAAGCAAAAATATGTCTTCATCATGGCTTCTGTTTTTTCTTTTTTTTAATTGATTTAAATAAACCCTTTTCATAAACAATAGCAGAGGACGTGCAGTATAATTAAGTTGTTGAGCACGGTGAGGGTGATGTAACCTAAACTGTTGTGTTACTTACCCTTTAACAGTCTGGTTGGCACCTCTATCATTAGTTCCTGTTCACTTGGTGCCACAACAGCTGTTTAACACAGTTCATACAGTAAATGTTGAAGAGAAAACCCAACTTTAACTTAGAATGTCTTATGTTGTTGCATCTAAACACATATGCACAATTTCTCATTACTGATAACTACAATTATGCAATACAGGCTGAATATAGTATCTACCCATTCATGTTTTACAACTTGTGGGTGTAACGTAGTAGATATTTGTGATCCAGTCAAATGAAAGACCTGAAGCATCATCAGCAGCTTGTACAGTCCTGCTGCTTTCTGAAGAGGGAAAATGGTTTAGCCCATTTGTCTGTGGTAAGGTCACAAACAGACATGTTTGCCTCAAAGTGTATAGTCCTCCTGGCTTTCTACTCAGCGCTGCAGCAAAGCCACATGCTAGACACAGTTAAAATATTTTATGACTATATTTTTTAAGTGTGATAGAAGAGACAGTGTTGAACTCAAAGCATGTCAAATTTTACTGCAGGTCATGGCACAGACAGCTTTATTAAATATTTGATGTACTGTACATGTACAGTATATACTCTGTTTTTTTTTTTTTTTAACTGTAAAGCACTTTGGTCGACTTCGGTTGTTTTTATGTGCTATGTAAATAAAATTGACATTGACATTGACATATATTTTTATTTATTTATTACCCACTGCCATGAAAGGCAGACAATAATGTAAAGGTTTGTGTCTCCATGTGCTTCTTTGGCTGTCTGTTAATAAAATATCGCACTAACCAGTGGGCAGCTTTTCTTGAAATTCTGAAAAAGTAATCATTTGATGTAGATCTACAGCTTATTAATAGAGCTGCTTTAATTCAAGGTGGTTGGCACAGCTAATCAACTTTAGTATAACGTTTAACATACATTTGCTATAACTGTCAATATATACTGTATAGAGCATAAACGTTGTATATTAGTTCCTTAGAGTCACCTTTATTACATATTTCAAGTGCTTATAGATAACAGAAGATATTTGTTTACAATTTTGGCATGCACGATGGGCATGTGTTTGTTCAAGAACTGCTGCTTTAACATGTTTGTCACTTTTATGCCTAATGTGTTTTTACAATGAGGCTGTTTTACTCCAGAAAAAATCTTAAACCTTAGCCCTTCTCAAAGCTCCATAGAACCAGAATAAAATCCCTCCATGAGGAGCAATATTTAAAGTGCATAAATTCACAAAAGAACAAATGATTGTTCAAATAAAACTACACTTTTTGATGAGTGATATTTGTAGTTCAAGAGCAAGAAGTTCTTACAGGTCAGTGTCTTCTTACAGCACCGGGAAACGAGTTATTGTAGGATTTTGCAATATGTATGCTCAGCAGTCATGACTTCACGCAACCCTCAACAGAACATTATGTCACTGGCAATGCGTCTCTTGATTCAAACGTCCTGTTGGTTTTTAAAATTTATGCGTAGACTCTGCAAGGATGTCTGGAGGAAATGCAAACATTGACCTGCCTTTGCATTCATACAAATACACATGAAGATGTTTGCTTCATTGAAAGGGAAAGTCACTAAAATCAGCATTTTGTTACGTTGCAAATATATATATTTTTAACTTTCAATACTTTTGATACTATGCCACTTTGAACAGAATCATAAAATGCTGGTGCTTTTTGTTTAGTTAAATGAAGAGTTTTCATGAAATGTGCTCATACTACAGCTCACTTAATACTAAGTCTTTTGATGGTGCATTACCCGGTAAATTTTTATTTAAATAATCTATTGTTTATTCACTTTTCTTGATTTATGAGCAACTGATGGCAAGCACAGTAGGTTTTTGGGACATAAGAGATGCCAATTTGCTTCTGTTGTGCATGGGCTTAAGTGCTTAAATAAATTATGTTATTGTGTTAGCAATAGAACAGTGGTCTGTGAATGTTCCAGCATGGTTTGTGTGGTTCCATTTGCATGTGTGCCAGAAATACAAAGGGATTTCCTCTCCCCCTGCCTTTTCAAGTGATCCTCTGCATAAATCATAGTTTAGTTCCAGCACAGTGCTGCAGTTCTTGTTTGTATACTGTGTTTGGTCAAACCCTGCATTCCCAGAACAGTTATGTTTAACTGTCATGTCTGTTTTTGGACTGCACGAGATTTTTTACATATAGTTCAAAAATAATTTTGCTTGAGTTTTTGTTTAAGTCAGTTCTTTCATAAAAATGTATACCAGGAAGAATTCAGAGGCAAAATATTTCTAAATGATTATGTTATTATTAAAAGCGGAGGTAAACAATACTGAATTTAAAATCATTTCTGCATCTTTTACAGGAAAATATGGGACAGCAAGGCCAAAGATCCATCAACAAGGTCATTAAGTATTTTATTTTATCTTATCAACCCAAACCTACATAGTCTCCAGTTCATCTGTATTAGTTTTAAGGTTTTGAAGTCCTACTAAAAAACAAGTTGTTTTTTAAATTATATATTTAAAAATCATGTTACAGACACATTGACATTTCACAGACAAACTGTTTTGAACTTCAAGAACAAATGAACAAAATGTCCCTCTTGTCTTTGCAGAATTAGTCTCATGGCAAAGAAGAAGGGATTCTGGGTAGAGAAAGTTCACTGTCTGGGCAATGAGAACAGCCTGTCAGAGTGCCACTCTCAGCTGTCCATCCCCCGTAGTCCCACTCCTTGTAAAAATGGGAGACATGCAGTGGTCAAGTGTATACCGGGACCTCAGTTTGCTCGAATCTCCTCAGGAAGACCCCAGGCTCCTCATCCAGCTGTGGTATGATTTATACAGTCATGTCAAACAGTGTGTCTCTGTGTAGGAACTGGTTTACACAATCTTTGTTGTCCTGTGCAGCCTGTGCGCCTCAAGTCAGGTCCCAGGCTGGGTGAGGGTCGCGTGGAAGTGCTCCGAAATGGAAAATGGGGAACTGTCGTCGATCACTTGTGGGACAGGACTGCAGCCAGTGTGGTGTGCAGAGAGCTGGGTTTTGGTACTGCCAAAGATGCCCTGCAAGGAGCCTTTATGGGCCAAGGTAAGATGAAGTCCTACTTTTGTAAAACTCAAAACATGAGCTAAATTTCATGTTCAATCTAGTCATTGCAAGTCAGCATTTTTAGTTTTTTTGAACGCATTCATCATGTGGTCATGGTATTCCAGAGAAGACAGGGAGACTTTTGCTTATCTTTTGCTTATCGTAGACACCGCACCCGTCTGATTAGATAATGGGCAGGCATGTGTTCGCCTTTTTTTGCCTGTGTATGTTACCTTGTGAGCTGCAAATGTGTTTTTTTGCTGTATTTCTAGCTGTGAAAATGCATGCCCTGCGCCAGTAGATGCCTAAACACCATACACATGCATGTGTTCATGCACACACACACACACACAAATAAAGAGACATTGTAAACCATGGTGGTTTACTTTAGCATTTGGTAACTAAACCCAGAGACATAATCTTGCTTGATCAAAGCATCTTTTTGATTTAGTTACTGAGTGCATGTTTTTTATCCAAATTTTCAAATGTTCAGCTTCGCCATCGCATACAGTTTCAGTTGACATCCAGCTGTTCCAGTGGTGTCCCCACCCTTGCAATATGTGGGAGAAAACCTTTTCCCCATGCTTCGGGCTTGGGTGTAGTCCTGAAATATGCTGAAGGAGACGAAATGTGGGACAACATTTCTGCTGGTTTAGCTGTTCAGATGATCAAAGGAAATATCATTTGAAGTTATTTCTGTGCAGGAGCTGTCATTCATGCCGTAACTTTCTGTTGAAGAATACAAGAGAAGCAAAGTCTGAATTACCTTGCATTTTTAGGGGAACGTTATCGGTTTTCATTCTGCTTATCATCTGGATTTGATAAGTCATGTATATATGGGTTTAAGCTTTAAAATGTATTTTTTATGAGGAGCAAAAAAAATGTACTTTTCCTTATAGTTGTTTTTCTTTCCTGACTTAAAACTCCTACTTAAAACTGTGCATACAGTCCAAATTGTAAGCTTAAAAAAAATGTAGTTATTGTGAGTGTGTGCAAATCTAACTTCAAAGATGAACATGTGGCTCATTCACTATAATAATCCTCCACTTTTCTTTTCCGCATCAAAATAGAGTTAACATGATTTTGAGAATTAACCGATCCTGTTGCATGACTGTGCATTGCCGAGTGCAGGATTCTCTTCACTTAGACCCTAAACTTGGCTTTTCCCAGTGCAATATTTAGCTGTAGAAGATAAAATGTGAGGTTTCAAGAAGAAATTTGAATTATTTACATACATTGCACATTTGTTATAACTCACAAGCTACTTTATGCACTGACATGCAGACCAAGTCACAGCATAGTCTGTTAGACCTGCATTGTTTGCTTTTCTGTTGGTAGCACACTGGTGTGGTGCTCTTCAGAGTGGAAACATAGGATTAATGTGGAGTTTGTATTCTCTTTTCAGCATGCATTTTTTTCATCTGGATACTCTAGCCTGCTTCAAAAACATACACACTAGGTTAGGCTAATTGTTGCTTCTAAATTACTTTTAGCTGAGTAAATTTATGCTCATTTGTTTGTCTAATGTGGTTATATTGGTCCTGTGATGAAGTGAATTCAGGGTGTACCCTCCTGTTGCATGTTAACATCAGGAACAGGCATGAACCTTGAGAAATAAAGTATGGTAAAAATAATAGTTTTGACTGTATTTGAGTATAGCTGTGTAATAATTTTGGGTGGTAAGGTATTTAAACACTTACTGGGCCACCATTATTGTAATAATATAGGACTTATTGGTCAGTTTACTGACTTACCTATATTTTAGAGTACTTGGAGCAGACTTGATCTGACCCAAATTCATTCGCAAGTTCACCCTTTTTCAGAGTCAGAGTCAGAGTCAGAGAGTCTTTATTGTCATTTGCACCGCATGTGGTACATGAGATGAAAACGAGATTATGTACACGAGGTCCCAGTTACATCCAACAACAAATGAAAGAGAAAAACAGTAATAACATCGAGAACTAACTAAGAAAAACATCAACTAGTAATACACTAAGCCTAATATAGTGGGAATAAACAGCAGCACGAACATGAGTTTGTATGAGCAGATGGTCACAGATGGTCACAGATGAACACAGCAACAAGAAAACATATCAGCATCACCATGATGTGATATTTTGCAGTGTTTATTTTAATTTTATTTTTATTTATTCATGAGTCTAACAGCCTCAGGGTAGAAGCTGTTCCTCAGTCTAGTGGTTCTACACTTGATGCTCCTCAACCTCCGTCCTGAGGGGAGTGGGTATTTTTCCGGTATTAAATTGCTTTAAAGTGATTAGCCAGAAATGTAATTTCACGAGAGACTTCCATTTATGTTGGTCTACCAGAAAATAGACCTTTTATTGAAATAATCATAAAAGTACATTAAACATTTGTATCGATATTAGCTCTGATCTACTAAACTAAGTTGACAAGAATTCAAATTAAAATCAAACAGACAGTTAGGAACTTTTCTGTTGGCACATTACTTAACAGATTAATGGCTTATGGAAAATAAGAAATAAGAGGAAGAAGTGAGAAATGAAAGCTAAGTTTAAAGGAAGTTAATTATTTTGAGCAGACAGGGTGGCACTTTTTCCCCACACGAGTTAAAGCTGGGCTCCCGCACGTTCAGCCCACATCCACGACTCGTTACCTGTTGACGGTTCGTCTCTTGGAGATAAGAGTGGAGAAGTATCTGGACACACACGTGGATGGGTTTGTCCAACGGCCGTCCAGTTGAAACTTCAGCGTGTGTGGCTGATTCACGATACGAGGAAACTCGCCTCCCTCGGCAGGAAACAAAGGTCAAGCGCACTGACTGATTTTCAAAATAAAACTTCAGAAAACAAATTCTTTCAGAAATGAGTGTTTTGGGACACAGTAGGCTTTACTGTGACTCCAGCTGAGACGTGGGTCTAATTGACACAATGACCAGAACGTTTCCAGCTTTTTCCAGAGGAGAAAACCAGTTGTTAGAAACTTTTCTCCTTCGACACTAAACTCCAAAAACGGAAGTAGGACTTTATATGGGAGGCGGGGTCTCCCCACCTCCTCAATGACTATTGGCTGATTTAACAAAACAACGGATGGATTTTTCATCCCATAGGCAGAAGGTCTCTGAAGGACAACAGGAAAACTGTTTACATAAGCGGCCAGATGGACTGGCCTGTGAGAGTTGTGTCTAGCTTGAAGACAAAACAGAGAAGGAAGTGAACAGCTTTTACCATGGCTCATGTCCCAGATTCAGAACACACTGTAATGTAGAATAAACCAGCAGAAGGTCAAACTCATGAAAGTAACAGATCATCATTAAATGACAAAAATATACTGTTGATCAATTCTGAATTAACACACATTAAAAAGAAAGTTATTTCTGATTGATTGGTGTCCATTAATTCAAAATAATTGTAACAAAAATAGTGTCCACTTGTCTCCTTGAGAGCTTCAAGAAGGTGTAACACTGAGAGTTTCAGAGAGATGTGGAGAGGCCCACATCCCATACGGACATGAGAGTGCTGTATCCCTACAGTCCCCCTTTTTGGAAATCATCGCCTGTCCTTGGGGATGAGTTCCAACACGAAAGGATACCACCGAATGTCTCTGACCTCTATGTAATCCAGCAAGTGGAAAAAAAAAGTAAAAAAAAAAGTTCAAAATTATACTCCCATAATGTTTTTGGAAATTCCATACTGTTTGTAAGTAATCCCATTGCGGTAAGCTTTCAATCCTTTGGAAAACATAGTCTGTTAACCCATGGAAAACTGAGTCTGTGATCCCTTGGAAAACAAAGTCTTATAATCCACAACGGTAAATCCACAACGATGGGGGTTATTGATTTCATCAGCAAGAATGGATTTTAATCAGCATGTAGAGGGGATCCCTCGATTGAAGCAGAGGAGGCGGCCCTTGGATGAAGGTTGAAGACCAACGTTGGATCAGCAGGTCCCCACATCGAAGGTTGCAGGCTGGATGGCTTCCAGTCGGTGCCACCCTGGTTCAATGTGTCATGCAATTATGTGGTTTTAGGTGGGCTTATGACAGGGATTCTACATTAGGCCCTACCTATATGCACCTGGTATGTAAGCTATCATGGATTAGATCAGCTACAATTACCAATTAAGGGGTGGATCAATGCTGTAAAAATCAGATATAGGGATCTATACCTATAGAAATTTGGAGGGCTTCTGTAACGAAGGCCTCTTCTTTCAAACTATTCCTCCATTCATTACTTAGTTTAGGTTAAACTAAAATAAAAAAAATGAAATCTAGTTTGGTCTAAATGTCTGTTGTCTTTTAGACGAACGACGCAAGATTTGGTATTCCCTATAAATTTTGAAGTCTATGGCGAGACTCATCAAAATGAATAGATCTAGAATAGAAACGATCGAATCGGTTCTACCTAAATGATTGGGAGATCAGTGTAGATTATAGTACCTTAAGTAGTATTAATCTACAATGACTCATCAAAGATTGAGATCTTTAACAAAATGAACAGCATGTTGGCATAGTTAAATCCATTTAAGTCTTCAACTAACATTAATCAAAACCTCTTTTGGCTGGGAGTGTTCAGAAAACAATAACAACTTCAATAACACAAAAGTAGCAATTAAGCAACTAAAAACAACGTTTCACTACGTCAAACTCACTCTGGTTGTCAGATTCCAACGTGTCACACACAAGAAAAACAGTTCTTAGCTTTATAACCGATGTCAATTAAATCCTGCAGATTTAAACGGTTGTTAAGGTTAGTTTTTTGTTGTGGGTTTTATGCTTAGCGTTTCTAAGTTCTAGTTGGAACAGTTTCTTTTCGCAACTAGTATAGTTTAAACTGTTTAGTTTATTTACTATCCCCGTACGGGCCACCAAATGTAATAATTTTGGGGGGTAAGGTATTTAAACACTTACTGGGCCACCATTATTGTAATAATATAGGACTTATTGGTCAGTTTACTGACTTACCTATATTTTAGAGAACTTGGAGCAGACTTGATCTGACCCAAATTCATTCGCGAGTTCACCCTTTTTCCGGTATTAAATTGCTTTAAAGTGATTAGCCAGAAATGTAATTTCACGAGAGACTTCAATTTATGTTGGTCTACCAGAAAATAGACCTTTTATTGAAATAATCATAAAAGTACATTAAACATTTGTATCGATATTAGCTCTGATCTACTAAACTAAGTTGACAAGAATTCAAATTAAAAACAAACAGACAGTTAGGAACTTTTCTGTTGGCACATTTACTTGACAGATTAATGGCTTAAGAAAAATAAGAAATAAGAGGAAGAAGTGAGAAATGAAAGCTAAGTTTAAAGGAAGTTAATTATTTTGAGCAGACAGGGTGGCACTTTTTCCCCACACGAGTTAAAGCTGGGCTCCCGCACGTTCAGCCCACATCCACGACTCGTTACCTGTTGACGGTTCGTCTCTTGGAGATAAGAGTGGAGAAGTATCTGGACACACACGTGGATGGGTTTGTCCAACGGCCGTCCAGTTGAAACTTCAGCGTGTGTGGCTGATTCACGATACGAGGAAACTCGCCTCCCTCGGCAGGAAACAAAGGTCAAGCGCACTGACTGATTTTCAAAATAAAACTTCAGAAAACAAATTCTTTCAGAAATGAGTGTTTTGGGACACAGTAGGCTTTACTGTGACTCCAGCTGAGACGTGGGTCTAATTGACACAATGACCAGAACGTTTCCAGCTTTTTCCAGAGGAGAAAACCAGTTGTTAGAAACTTTTCTCCTTCGACACTAAACTCCAAAAACGGAAGTAGGACTTTATATGGGAGGCGGGGTCTCCCCACCTCCTCAATGACTATTGGCTGATTTAACAAAACAACGGATGGATTTTTCATCCCATAGGCAGAAGGTCTCTGAAGGACAACAGGAAAACTGTTTACATAAGCGGCCAGATGGACTGGCCTGTGAGAGTTGTGTCTAGCTTGAAGACAAAACAGAGAAGGAAGTGAACAGCTTTTACCATGGCTCATGTCCCAGATTCAGAACACACTGTAATGTAGAATAAACCAGCAGAAGGTCAAACTCATGAAAGTAACAGATCATCATTAAATGACAAAAATATACTGTTGATCAATTCTGAATTAACACACATTAAAAAGAAAGTTATTTCTGATTGATTGGTGTCCATTAATTCAAAATAATTGTAACAAAAATAGTGTCCACTTGTCTCCTTGAGAGCTTCAAGAAGGTGTAACACTGAGAGTTTTAGAGAGATGTGGAGAGGCCCACATCCCATACGGACATGAGAGTGCTGTGTCCCTAAAGCTGCTTTGAACTGAGTGTAAAGCTTCTCCGTTAAATTGTTGTACCATAATCATCTGAAGGCAACAAAAGGTCCTCGTAATAAATCAGAAAGCTCATAATGTAATCAGAGTACAATGTAGTTGCTCAAACGTTTGCTGCTTTAACTTCAAATAATTAATATTCACTAGGCACTGAGCTTCAACAGAATGATGCTGTAGACATCAATCAGAAAATTCAGTTTACATCATGGTTCTCAATGATTGGTTCAGCTACCTCAGAGAGAAATTTGTCTTAGAGTGACTATTATTCAACACAGTCTCTGTAAGGCTTGAGGGCAGAGTCACAGCCTTTCAGGCTTAAAAATTCATTAATTCATTCATTCAACCTTTATTTATACAGGCTAGCCTCGTTGAGCCACGGAGACTCATTTACAAGAGGGACCTGTCTCATTCACACCTAGGGTCAATTTAGAGTTACCAATCAACCTAACATGCATGTTTTTGGACTGTGGGAGGAAACCGGAGCACCCGGAGAAAACCCACGCATGCACGGAGAGAACATGCAAACTCCACCCAGAAAGGCCCCCGGACCGGGATTTGAACCGGGGACCTGCTCGCTGAGAGGCAGCAGCTCTACCAGTTGTGCCACCGTGCTGC
>JBBPBX010000779.1:5220-47803 GCA_038048925.1 Garcialebias charrua | reverse complement strand
TTCACAGCAGAAATACATGGTTTCCACTTTCCTCAACCACCACCAAGAAATTGAGTCCCACCTGTTTTAAACGAACCAGCTTTTAAAACATTTTCCTGTACCTAAAAAAGCTAAGTCTGGTCCTCTGGACAATCAAAAAACAAAACAGCTGGTTTCGGCTGTCATCAGCCAACTGGTTGTGTAACACTGTGAGAGGGTGCTATTTATAAGACTGAGCTGAATACAGCATCTCAGACTGAGGAAGTCTTTCGGACGAAAGACGAAACGTTTCTACAATTTTTTTGCTTTGTTTTGTTTTGTTTTTTGAATGTCCAGAGGACCAGACTTAGCTTTTTTTAGATTTTTCTACCTGGATTATTGAGCATGCATCAGGGTACTATATTTTCCTGTACCATTTCTAATTAAGAGGGGAGGAGCCAACATTTACATTTTCTATATGCAAATAACACACACTTAACTAAATTTAATCTCTAGAGAAAACAAACATTTTAAAACAATAATTTAAACAATAACTTCATTTAAACAATTTCAAGTTAAACAACAGCCTGAACCCAACCAGATTCCAAAACATCTCCCCTCCCTCTCCACCAGTGTGAATTTTCCCAATGAGGCTGATTGTGAACACCAGTTCCTTTTCAGCAGAGAATGATCAGAACAACAAAATCTTAAATTAACAATTTGATCACCGAGATCACCGATCGCCTTTTCCCAAAAACAAACAAAAATACATTTATGCATAAAGTTCATAGAGCATAGAAAGTACAGCACCTGTTAGTGAGGGGGTAAATCCCTCACCGTCTCCCATCTATTTTCCATTCCATTTGCACTTTTAAGTTCTGCACATAGTTTTGTAAAAGAATGTGTGCACCTGGTGACATTACCATAGCTCATGTGCCCATATACTGTACAGTACATGTGTGACAAAAAACGTTTGCTTTTATAGTAGGATGAACAAACACTCAACACACTGCTTCCTCTTTCTGGCTCTAACATATACACAGGTTGCTTGAACTTCAAAGAACTCTGACAGCTTCCTTTTTATAACACGCAACCTGCAGGGCTTAGATGGTCACTTTTATATACTGTATATTTTTGTCTGGCCCAATAAACACAGGCTTCTATGTCATGGAAAAGCTATAATACAAATGGAACACAGTAAAAGACGTCCTCAAAGAGTCCATTATTTTGTTTTGTTCACATGTTTTTCTTGTTCATGACAGGTAGAAAGAAAATATACTTGCATATGGAAGTAGTAGAATAAACCTGCACACTTGATTTCACCTGTAAGAAATATGGCACTTTCCTGATGTACTGGTAATACAAAAAGAGCAACCTTATAACATTTATAGCGTAGAACCACAACTACGGTTATATTTCTGGTTAGCGTCTGATGTTTTGTCATACTTTTCTGAATACCCACAGGCAGAAAGGCCCAAAACTTCAATAAATACTGCATTTGACTAAGATCCAGATGCGATGATATCTATACAAAAAAAGGCAGTGGAGAAAAACACATTAATGGACCTAAAATGGAGTGTAAATTTAGAAGAAAATAATATTTTTTCTATAGCCACTGCTGTTATTTTTAACTATATTTCCACGGTAGTTAACGTTCTTTTCTCTAAAGTTGTTTTACTAATCTCTCCAAATGATCAATGGCATCTGCCAGGTCTAATTACATAATAACCATGCTCATTTTATTCAATGGTGGATTAAGATTCTATATTCACGTTATGTTAAATCAGTAATGTGCATTTCTGTTGCCAGTCTCACGCATTCACCTTGCAACCAAAGTTTGATCGTTCAGAGATTTGACCTTAGAGAAGTTGAAAGCAAGATTCAGTTTAGTGCTGACAACATTTTAACGCTCATCATCATTAAATTTCCTTTCATAATCATCATTATCATCAGTGAGTAAAATTACAGGGACAATGTTTGCATTTCTATTTCTACCAACCTTGTTACTTTACTGTATAATTTCACCCATGAAGTAAATAGATTTGGAGTAGTAGGCATTTAAGGAACTAAAACACCCTTTGTGTGTCTGAACATAAAATGTGTGCGGCTAGTTAAGATTTAAGGTGAAGTTTAAATAGTGCACGCCAGAGTTCATTCTGCCGCGGATCTCTTTTCTGAGTTCGCCTTGATAAGTTAGTGTGAGATTAAATCCAGTTTGCGGTCTCTACCCTGCAGATCAAGGTGGAAGTGGGGATAATCTGTTACTGTATTCTCTTGCATGCAGCATGAACCCACTGGTGGTGACCAGCATGAAAGCTGGCCTCCAATTTACTAAAACCAACACAGAGAAACTGGAATAGATTGCACACTGGCTCTGTGTTTCTTAATGCCTATTTTTCTCGACTTTTTTTTCTTTTTTGCGCTTTATCCTGAGTTTATTTCAAGCTTTCCCATTTAAAAGTTTGCTGTTTGCACCTTTCATTTAAAGAAAACAAAGCCTATAATTATTTAGTGTTTTTTTTTTTCTATGTCCGGCCACATTTTATGTTGGCACGTTGAGCTAACAAACGAAACAAAACTAAGCTTTCTATTTAAATTATTTTTTTCCATCATCTTCTAATTTATTTGGAGATGCTCTTACTTTAAATATATGCCAGTAAGTTATTTATTTTGCTGGCACGAATTTGGTTTTGTTTGCTCACTCATTGTGGCAGACTACACACAATGTTGACGTTGCTACGCCCAAAGCAAAAGAATGGTGGTAATGAGCTGTGACAGATGCCTTAAGTAGATGTTTTCCTGCTGCTGTTTTGCTTGCAAGAACATTTTGTCATGACAGATAACAACTTTTCTTTGTTAGTTTAATGGTAAGCAGAAAAAACGTGTTCACATAAAAAAAAAACGCAAAGCTTGTTCTATGCTTTACCGTACTGTGTGCTCCTTTGCATGATAAAATCTTCTTATGGCACTGTGTCCACATTGAGCAACTAAAGACAGCCACAGTAAATACTAGTGGTTATATACATACATTTCTGGTTTCCATGTTTCCAGCAGTCTTGAAATGTACCGCATCTCCTCCCTTCTCAGGTACAGGACCTATTCATATGAACAATGTACAGTGTATGGGCTCGGAACGCTCCATCATGGACTGCTTCTTCCAGGAAGTCCCGCTGTGGACATTCAAACACAGCCAAGATGCCTCCATACGCTGCAACATTCCTAAGACTGGCTCCGAAAAAATGGTATAAAAATGACTTTTTACCATCAATAGTGTTAGTTGCACTTATGGATAAAGCACAATCAGTTCAATTTGCTTGTCTGTTGATTTTCTAGGTACGGCTTACAGGGGGTAGAGTCCCTTCTGAAGGCCGTGTGGAGGTGCTTATGGACGTTGGGGGTCGTAAGCGTTGGGGATCTGTCTGTAGTGAGAACTGGGGCATAAATGAAGCCATGGTGGTGTGCAGACAGCTTGGCCTAGGCTTTGCTGTCAGTGCTCTCCAGGTAACACCCTCCTCAAACTAGCAAAACATAACAACAGGTCATTTTTGTCTCTGATGATACGTCTACCAACTTTCCTTAAAGTCCCAAAAGAACAACCTTCCAATGTCTAAGCAAATTTGTTTATTTTATAATGATGACAAACTAAAGCTGAAAAACACATCATTTCTCTGAGAGTTGTCAAAATCCCATCAGTGCAGTCTGAGTTATGGATGTGAAAATGAAAATAACTCTTGGAGACAGATCTATAATCACAGCCCCTGCATTCACTGCAGTAAACAATGAACGGTGTCACTGCTCTTTGATAGAAAACCTGACAAACTCACCATGTCATCTCTCCACGCCCTTTTATTTGACAGGAGACGTGGTACTGGTCTGGTAATCCGAACGCAAGCGATGTGATTCTCAGTGGAACTCACTGTGTGGGAACGGAGTTTTCAATACAACAGTGTCGACGAAACAACCACGTTCACTGCCCTCGTGGCGGTGGAGCAAAGGCCGCTGGGGTCAGCTGTTCAGACAGTAAGTTACTCCATCTTTCTCAACTGGGGACTGCCTAGAAAGGCAGCCACCTATTATTATCCACCTGAAAAGGGTCTTAATCTTCTATCAATTTTAATGTGGTCTGAACCGCAATGTGTACCCCCACAAATGTTATATCGAAACGACTGGCTCAGCGCCATGATGTGTGTTGTAACTTTTATTGGTGTTTTGAGTTACTATGGTACGGTGGCCCCAAGGTGTAAATTAACAACATTTAAAAAAACAGAATTACATTTGGAAAAACACAACAAAAACACAACATTTGAAAAAACGGAATTACATTTGAAAAAACGGAATTACATTTGAAAAAACAAAATTACATTTGAAAAAACGGAATTACATTAAGCCAAACCGGAAGTGGCCAAAGCGGAAGTAGAATTTTTTTTTTTTTTTGAAAAACACAACAAAAACTACAAAAACACAACAACATTTGAAAAAACGGAATTACATTTGAAAAAACGAAATTACATTTGAAAAAACGGAATTACATTGAGCCAAACCGGAACCGTACTATGGTGATGTAATTAACAAAGACAACATTTTTCTCATTAAAAAAAACACTGAAAGAACTCCGAACAGCCTCTAACTGCCACAGTGAGGTCACATGAAGTGAAGCGGTCTGAACAAAACACTGATTAACTCTTGGAGCCATTTTGATTCAAGATGGCTGCCACAGCTACCTCTAAAAACTAAAAATGTACTATTACTCAGTCATTCTTTGAGGCATTGAGCTGAAATTTGGTTTGGTCGTAGCTGAGAGAGAGTTGTTATACTTTCCTGATGCACATTAAAAATCCAAGATGGCCACCTTAGCTAAAAGCGAAAAAATATGACAACTCAGCAATTTTAAAAGATACTTAGTTGAATTAATTGAGAATGAACTTTCTGATACTTAGTTGAAGTTTGGTGTGTGGTGGCACCTGACAGCGACGCACAAAACATTCTAAATTCAAAAAAGTTCATGCTCAATAATCCAGGTATCAAACCCGATAATTCTCAATCAGGTCACTACTAAAAAGAAACTGTCCAGATGACCTGATTGAGAATTATCGGATTCTAAATTCAAATCTAAAAATTCAAGATGGCCGCCCACCAAAACAACTTTCAAATGGATATAACTCAGAGTGTTTTAAAGATATTAAGCTGAAATTTGGTGTTAGCTGAGAACAATCCCTAATAGACTGATTGCAAATCAAAAATTATTAATGTCCGTCTGAACTAAGAAGGAAAAATACTATAAAGCAGCCATTTTTAGAGATATTAAGCTGAAATTTGGTGTGGTGGTAGCTGAGAGTAATGTCAAATCAAAGTTTTAGAATAGCCTCAACATGGCAGTCCCCATCAAATTTCTACTAGTTTTCTACTAAATTTTCTTCTAGTCCTCTCTTCCCCTGTCATACAGTACCTCTAACCTAACATGTCACATTGAACACTTCTTAGCTGCCCCAGATCTTGTATTGGATGCCCAGCTGGTCCAGGAGACAACCTACCTAGAAGACCGACCCCTCCACTTGCTGAAATGTGCACATGAAGAGAACTGTCTGTCATCGTCTGCTGCCAGGATGAACTGGCCTTATGGCCACCGACGCCTGCTGCGCTTTTCCTCTCGCATCATGAACCTGGGTCGGTCTGATTTCAGACCCAAAGCTTCAAAAGAGAGCTGGACATGGCACGAGTGCCACAGGTAAGAGATACAAATCTACAATGGAAAGAACTGTTAAGCGACCTATCAGTGTAAGATATTATAGAAGTTTTGTTGAAATCTAGCAAGTATTTAAGATACACTTTTTGGCTTACTTAACTATCACTGCATTGTTTTGTGAACATTTGGAAAATTTTAATAACTTTTATTTTAGAAGGTATTTATGTGAAAACCTTGCATGTTCCAGTTTCTCTTCATAATTTAGTAATGTTGATCATTTGTTTTGCACAAGAGCAGGAATATGAACAAACAAAATATAGTGAGTCCATCAAAAAAGTTGTCTAAGCATACATAAAGCAAAGAAGAACAAAAACATAAAAAAACTGCTAAACATTTTTGATGCAGGAGGCATAGCAAAACAAAAGTTAGTTCATTGATTGTCTTCATTTTTCGCATTAAATAATCATTATCTCATCTGACAGTTATTTTTTGCATTAAATAATCATTATCTCATCTGACAGTTATTCTAACTTTTTGCATTCCATGCTTTTTAAAAGGCTGTACTTAATGACTTTGCAGGCACAAAGCATAGTAAGTCTAATTTGTTTAAATGCTTCTACCCAATTTTTTTTGCAAGGACTCTAAAAGCTCCAATAAATAGATACGCAACAGTGACAGATGCAAAGATCACAGTGTCCGCACTTCTTCGACATCACCCGTGCCTGGGTGAAAAAACCAACAGTTCCAAAATAATGTAAAAATTGACTTTGCAACAAACAAACTAAACTGTAAAAAAATCTGTATATGCTACAAGTGAGCAGGAGGTTGTGCTTTACAGTGTCCAGGATGTCTATTGTGTAAAAGCAAAGACAAACATACATTTTCTTTACCAGAACAGCTTGATAGTGGACTTATGACATAGTTTCCCCCATGTTTAGTTGGCTGACTTCAATTTAATTTAATGGATTTAATTGCAGCCAGGAAAGAACACTTATTAAAGGTTTGACGAGTTTGCTACAGGTGGCATGCAAGGTGGACATTAAACATAAGAGGTCAGTTATTACATTAAAAAGTGAAATGGCATCGTCATAGTTCCACATTTACTAATTAGTTGGTGGAAGTGATGGATAAACCTGTCACCCCAGGTTGAAGTCACATATGGGACAGAGCCGCTCAGCCACAAACAAGTTCACCTCAGTTATTACGGCATATCAGGTCTATGGACGTTTCAAAGCCCTCTATTCATTTATAATGAATAAATAGCCCATGCAAGCTGGCACTAAAACAAGCTTCTGTGAGAGGTGTTATGGTGACACCCTGCTCGTGTTTGAGCGGTGAGGTCATCGGGATACAAACTATAGAAAGCCAGTGTTCAGTTAGAGTAAATGCACACACTCAGCACAACTCTCATCAGGACTTTCCTCTCTGACGTCACAGGCACTACCACAGCATCGAGGTGTTCACACATTATGACCTGCTGACTCTGAACGGAACAAAGGTCGCAGAGGGACACAAGGCCAGTTTCTGTCTCGAGGATACGTACTGCCCCGATGGTAATGTTCAACGCTGTTCACGAATCCCAAAAGATCTGCTGTTTTCCACTAAATGCAGAAAGTTGATCATATTTTTACTACATTTATTCACACATTTCACTATACGGCTAATGTTGCTGCTTTTGTTCATTAACTCTCCATTTACTCATGTCTTGGGTAAAATATCTCATTTAAAAAAAAAGCACATGTTCATAGAGAACTAATGAAGCCGAAGGCTCCTAAAATTAACAGAGACTGTGAAGCATCAAATGAGCTTTGATGTTTGGATTGATAAGGTTGCTGATATGTGTGTGACTGTATCGTAGGACAACAGAAGCGGTTCTCCTGCTATAATATGGGCGATCAAGGCATTTCTGTGGGCTGCTGGGACACTTATCGCCATGATATTGACTGCCAGTGGGTGGATGTGACGGATGTGCGACCAGGTGATTACATATTCCAGGTAAGATGTCTTTTAAAATCTTTATTTCGTCCAGTATGTGAGGCAAATTTTTGCCACAAACACTTGCAGTTAAGTTATGTCCAGTTCATTTAATGGTTTTAAAAATATCATTGAGATTTTCTTCATTTTAAGTTTGTAAAACGTTGTCATCAATAACCAGTCGTTATGTACATTCTGGTTTGATTTCTAATTTTTAAAAACTCCTCAATTCAAATTTTGTTTTCATTATTCAATTATTTCACCCAATTTATGGTTAGATTTTAAACCCACTGGGTTAAATCCCTGGTTGGACCTGGGGTCTTTCTGTGTGGAGTTTGCATGTTCTACTCGTGTTTGCATGGGTTTTCTCCGGGTACTCCGGTTACCTTCCACAGACCAAAAAACATGCATGTTATGCTGCCTTCAGGCCCAGACCTCCCCTGCAAAAGAGATCCGTGATCAGTGGGATTTGCCTGGTTAAATAAAAGTTAATACATAAACACCCAACTAAATACCGTACAAAAAACAGTTAATTTTTCTGAGTCCTGACTCTACAACTCTGTCTAGCACTTTTTATACTTAATATTGAACCGTCCAAAATGTGTGATTTTATCCAGCACTTTACAACACCAACATGATCAGACACAGTTTAATGAGGAGTGCTACAGCTTTCGTCACAGTTTAAATGTAGAGCAGCTGTCATGTCTTATGAAGTTCTTCAATTTTCTCTCTTGTTGGAGTTTTCTAGTTAAAACACTCTAAGAACTTGCAAGTGGAATGCACCAACAATGCAAAACAGTCTTCTTAACCTGCATCAAGATAACCAATTAGCACATTAAATAGAAATAGGAAATGGGCTGTACTTATATAGCGCCTTTCTATTTTATCGAGATACTCAAAGCACTTTACACTACAATCTGTGCCCTCATTTACCCATTCATACAGCACTCTACTATATATCTACAAAGCTAATTGAACAAATCATTCTAAAGGGATTAATCAGTGCTTTATCACATTCATACACCGATGGGAGACACATCGGAGGCAACGAGGGGTTCAGTGTCTTGCCCAGGGACACTTCAGAATGTGACTGCTGGTGGTATCGGACCCCAAACTCTTGCATTGGAAGACGACTGCTTTAACAACTCAGCCACGGCCGCCTCTAGCTGGATTTTAGCTAGATTATTCAGCAACAGCCAGAATAGCTATTTGCTAATATTCTATCCTTTGTCAACTACACATATTCGTCTTACCTAACTTTATCAAGAGATTAAAAAAGGATTTCTTTCCAATCAAAGATGTGGTCATAGGCTTCCATGGCCTTCCTTACTCAGAGACACTAACATTCTCCTTCACCAATCAGCACCAATTAAACATTTTTTCTCCCTCGTTAACTCATTGTGGCAACCAGTCTATGAAAACACATCAAACACACCATCCACCATTAACATCCATTTCCATGTCACAACCTTAATCACACTTTGGTATGTGGTGTTCTTCAGATCTTAGCATGGTGCCAATTACCTCCAAACTGTCGTAGTCTGGTTCCAGAGGAACTCACAGTTTGTAAATTATTGCTGTTGCCCACTTTGTGACCCATTTTGTTTGATGATTATTGGTGTTACGCACTCGGGCTCTTTAATTGACAATGCTTTACTCTCTCTCTATTGGAGACCAGCCTTTTTAATGTACCCAATGACTGAGGTGTTGCACATGTGTACATGCATGTTGTATTTTGAGCATGTAGAGAGGGGGTTAATTATAAAGTGGCACATTATGGAGACACAAAGCAGTGAAGAACAGCGTGACAAAAGATACGATAGAAGAACAGTGTCATTTCAGCCTTGGTAGGAAACTTGAATAGGAGGAGCAAACAAGCGAGAGGACATAAAGTAAGGCAAACCATGAAGTGGTTATTCTTCAATGTTGCTGAATTGGAAAAAAACACACAAATGGCTGCAGCTCTTTTCCCTTCACACTATGTTCTCTCTTTAATCTGTGCAAAAACAGCTGATCCTGAGCTTCGCAAAAAAAAATAAAAAATACTCGGTAGACATGTCCTTGAACCGCCCAGTCTTAATGAAACATACCAATTTACCCAAATTAACTATTGGCTCCCTTTAGTCAAACAGCACCTAGGCCTCTCTTCCATTAGGAACAGCTAATTTGCCACCAAGGAATTCCTCCTGCCCTGTTTTTAATTTTATAGCCGATTTTTAAACTAAGAGATGCTCTACTGAAGCAGAGCCCGCTTGGGTCCAACGCTGTAATTTACAAAGAGAAATTAAGAGACACTGTTTTTGTGAATTCACCATGCTTTTTTAAACGTTTTCACCTATTTTGGTGTTGATTGCCTTCCCTCTCCCCGAAGCTGTTTGTAACCTGTACTTAAAGTGGGCGTAGCAGTTTACAGAGCAGCTATTAGAGTAAATGGCTTCACGGTACTATCACTTGGCCAGATTAGGAGAATGGTTGTATCAGCAGTTACAGAGCCGCTCTGCAAATGACACACTATTAGTACATGTACAGCTGCCCTCAGAATAAGACTGTGTTCAGACATATAAACATACTTATGCAAAACTACTCCGTTGCAACAGGCTTTCATTTTAGGATAATTTAATGTCTATTTTTGCCGTTTTCTCATCTTCAAGAGCTTCAAATCTGTTGCTTCATTTGCAACAGATGCTCGGGAATTCATTGGCAGCCAATTGCCACGTGCTTGGCGGTCAGAACACAAGACGTTTGCGCAAGTTAGCAACATTTTTATAGTGGTTTCTTTTAAAGGATCCAGTGGTACTTTTGCATAACGCATGTTTGAAGGCAAATATTTTACCATTGCAATTTGAAGTCCATATGCTCAACTTCAAATGGCAAAGTGAAAATAGTTCTAGCATCAAGTGCATGAGAAAGTGCTACAGAGTACTGTATATTTGTTTCATAAAATGCTTTATGGAAAAGTCATCCAGTAATTTATTTTTTATAGATGAGAAGCAGATTGACCATAAAAGCAATTCCAGCCACGGTCGCTGTTTAATAAGAATCCCTCACAATTATACTGCTGTTTTCTTTAAATGATTTTCCCAGTGAGCAGAACAATGAAACGCGTTCCTTATTGTCTATGAACCTGGTCAACTGGAGTTCAGTGTCTGGTGAACAATGAAGGAGGTTATGGATGATTGTGTTGTTTGGCAGGTGGAAGTCAACCCCTCGCTGGACATGGCCGAGTCCGACTTTATGAACAATGTCATGAGATGCCGGTGCAAGTATGATGGTCACAGAGTTTTCATGTATGGTTGTCACACAGGTGAGGATGGAAACATGTCTCTCTGTTCCAGTTTCTGGATTTCTCATCGTAATGAACTTCAGCGTATATCTTTCTTGTTTCGTTTCACAGGTGATGCTTACAGTGCAGAGACTGAAGATCTGTTTGAACACCAAAGGCAAATCAATAACAACTTTGTGTAGCCCGTCCAAGAGTCCAGTTTGAAGACAGTGGAACACAGATGCTATTTATTGTTGGCCGAGTTCAATGGCCCCAGAAATCCTGGGAGACCAAACCACAAAAGATGCAAAATGCCACCTGTTCATCACTCATCAGACAGTAGTAAAATATTCAACACTTCATTCAGCAACCGTTGCAGGGATATTTACATCAACTAAATCAGTCATTGGGAGGAACAGGTGCTGCTTGGTTCAACATGATAGTTAAACTTTATTTCAGTCATTTGTGTGAATGTGGATTATCTGTCATTCAGAACATGTATAAAACATGTTAATGTCACTGGAAAATATAGCAATCAAAAGCAATGAATAAACTAATGCTTTCAAAAACAAACAAAAACAGAGCAGGAAGAAATAAAATTCAGACAAAAATGTCAAGATTGTGTAAGTTTTTACCCCAAAAGGCAGGTTTCATTCAAACCTCATTAAAAAAAGATGCAACAATTTAAATTTTGTGCTTTCGCATGACATAAATACTGGTGCTCTTGACCAATACTGTATGTTTTTATATTAACCTCAGCGAGCTTCAAGTGAACAGTGTTGTACAGTTTGATGTAGTACAGTTATTTTTTTAACTATAGCTTTAATAAAATTATCATCATTTTATAAATACGTTGTGCTTGGCATTCAGATTACAGCAAAAAAAACAGAAGTCAATTTATTTTAAGGAAGAAAGCACTTTATTTTTTTTAAAACTGAAGTATTCAAGTTTTGTCCCCTCCACCCGACCCTTTCCTTTTGTTAACTACCTGCTAAACTGATAATCAAGGGTGTTTATCTAAAAATGACTTTATTTTAATTTTATATTTGAATATTAACATGTATTTTGTTCAATGTGCTCTTTATGCTGTACTACTTTATTTATGAAAATTTACACTTAGACAGCATGCTCAGTGAATAGATTATTAGTTAGTGTTTAATCAAATCTTTATTTCATTTTATCATTTGTCTGATAATTAACCAGGGAAAAGAATTTCTGCAAATCTTGCTGGAAATTGAACCGGGTCTGTCTTGCAGACGAGTTAACTGTTGATTTGTTTAATTTTATTTTAGTAATTAAAACAATTGTAGCTGTATGTTTATTTTTTTTAATTTTTTTAGCCTCTCTGATGGGAGGAAAAAAGTGCCCTGACCAAACCACAGGACTGTGGTGGACAGGCAGGCTGGGTTTTGAGAGCGTATAAAAAAAACCTTTTAATTACCTCTGTTTGGTTAGAATTAAAGTTACAGTCAGAACTGAGGCTCAACAAGTGCTTTATAAAGAAACACCAAGGAACTGTCACTTGTGCAATCACGAACAGGGCATGAATCTGGATTTTCATCTCCACACAAACTACAAAAGGGATGCAGTTTTCCTGAGAGACTTAGCAGGAGGGACAGAGACTGAAAGAGAGAAAAAAGGGGTGAAATTCGGTGAATAGCTTGGGCAGATGTGCAGTAAGTTTATGCCATAAAAGCTGCCTTGTTGTTGGCGGCTACATAGAGACCACAGGCTCGCATTTTCAGCTCCCCAACAAAAACAACATGTTTGGGAGCAAAAAGAAATAAACTATTCTATTCATGCTTCAACACAGTAAACAGTGACTTTATTTGTACTAAGGCCAAGCCTTCTAAAATGTACTGTATTTTTCTACCCACAATGATGCAGCTTCATTTACTCTGCAGCATGGAAAATGTGTTTGTGTGCTTTTCCCTATCGTGTGTTTGTTTTTCTGTCAATCTTTCAGAACCTGTTGAGATGTTTGAACAATTATGTCATTAATACACAGACATGGCTATTTCTTTGAATGATTGTTCTTATCTTTAGCTTTTTTTATGAATAGGTCTTCCTCAATTAGGCCTAAATAAGATTTCAGTCAGCCTAATAGCAAAAATATCTATTTTACTCAAGTCATCTTCATAACTAAACACAATCGACAATATTGTTGTTAGACTTAAAAGTCTGAATTCATGTTTTCCTGATATAGATTTTTTTGTTTGTTATTCTGCCTTTGTTAATTTAGACTAAATAATACTGTATCTTTTGTGTGTTATTTAAAACAATTTACAATTCCATGGATTAAGTTGGTTCATATCCATCATATTACTGTGTTTGCACCTGGCGCTGCGGTGGCTTGGTGGTCAGGGTCGCGACCTTGTAACCCTAAGGCCACAGGTTTGAGCCAATGTTGCATTAAGAAGGGCATTCGGCGTAAAAACATTTGCCAAATCGTTTGTGTGAGTCGCTTGCTGTGGCAACCCCTAAGGGAGCAGCCGAAAGAACAACAACTGTGTTCAGCATAGCACTGGGATGTTATCTTATTATGGCCAGTTTTGCTTTAAAGCTGAGAGTTTAAACTAAATGGTGCTGATTGACAGACGTGTGTGCTCTCAGGGACTTTGACCTCATCTAAATAGTTTTAAAAAATGAAATACTTTGTACAGTATATATATTATTATATGATGTGATGTATTTGCTTTTAGCTGTGATGACAACAACTGAACCGGAGCTGTTTGGACTGTCAGTACTCTTACACAAACTAATTTGTACCCACATGTTTCTTTTTGCTAGTAAAATGCAAAGGTATGTTTATGTGCTTTATGTTTTTGCCCTGAGGGAAGTTCAGATAACTGTGGATACACTTTGGCTGAGTCAAATCACAATCCATTCATTCATCATTACTGTGAATCAATAAAAATCATCTCATTCTAAGCTGTCCTTTGCTTCCTGCCTCGTTCTTATTAATGCACAACACAGGACGATATTCAATCAGGAAGTAGTTTGAACAACTGCTGACAAATAAAAAAAAAGAAAGAAATACAGCTGTATATGTTGATCAGGCACAAAAGTAGCAATAACTTTAGGTCCACTCATTCTGTCAAATACCAATAGGACATGAGACTGTGGAGTTTTTTTTAGTCATAAAGAGATTTGCATTTAGATTGTTTTGAGTTTTGCAGATCTATGGATTAATCCATGGATTAGAATGATTGTGAAGAACCACCACAGAATGATCCTCCATTGAGATAATCAATAAACAATTATCTACCTAATTTAAATTGCTTCAATGTTGCAGTTAATTGATTTAATCTCATGAGGTAAAAGTGTGTTATAGGAAAAAAAAGAGGAAAAATATCATAATGGTGTGAAGTGGATGGCTATAAGGTGAGAAGGGAGGCCATCTATAAAATAATTTAAAAAAAAGTTGTTATAGAAACCTCATCTGTGTTGAAAAAAGTTCAAGACAAAAACAAATGTACCTTATTTTGTAACAGAAGACGTTTCGCTTCTCATCTGAGGAGCTTTCCCAATTCCTTATCCTTCAGGTCTCTCTTGTAAATGAGTCCTCGAGGCTCAGTTGGAATAATCTGTATAATTAAAGGTTGAATGAATTGAGATGTAAGATAAGGGACACTCATTTGAGGACCAAATGGCAAATGGACTGCACTTATACAACACCTTTCCATGTACTGGTGAAGATTCTATGAGAAGCGAAACGTCTTCTGTTACAAATAAAGTCCAGTTGTTTCTGTATTGAACGCCTTTTTTGAATACCTTTCCATGTTATCAAGATACTCAAAAGCGTTTTACACTACAATCTCATTTACCCATTCATACAGCACACTACTACAGTACTTTGTAGATCAACAAAGTCCATGCTCAATAATCCAGGTATTCTTCCATCCAGAAGGCTTCATCAGTCAAGGAAACACACAACACAAAACTGATTCTTCCCCCAACAGCTTACTCCAAAGTGGAACAAACCAGTTATGTTGGTACAAAGATGATCTCTTTGGCACGACCCCTCCTCTAGTGCCGGCCCTTTTCCTTGTTGACAATGTCAAACTGGTTCAAAACCAACAAAGTCCAAAATCTACCGGTACTAGAGTCTAAAATCTACTAGATTTCTACAAAGCTAATCTGAATATGTAGAGACTAATGAGTGCTTATTCACATTCATACACCGATGGGATACACATCGGAGGAAACGAGGGATTCAGTGTCTTGCCCAGAGACACTTCAGCATGTGACTGCTGGTGGTATCGGACCCCCAACTCTTGCATTGGAAGACGACTGCTTTAACAACTCAGCCACAGCTGCCTTAAAACAAGAGAAACCATCTTTAAGCCTGGGATATGGTTGACGTGTCGCATAGGGCGCGAGAGAGCGCGCAGCCAAAGTGACGCAATCGCAAAGTCCCCTCCCCCGCGCTTTGGCCAGCGCGTTGGTTTCGCGCGTGGTCGTGCACCTCCCAGATTTTGAAGCTCCGCAAGCCTAGCACGCGCCAAATTGATTGACAGGTCGGGTAGGGACCTCACCGACAGCCTTCACGCCAGAGCCTGAAGTTGTCTGCGCCGCTGTGGTCGTGGAAACGGCGTCGCGACGCATGGAGGAATGTTTTTTTATGTGATACAAATGTATTTAATTCCCAGAGCGAGCAGAAAGTCATTTGTTTTTGTTGTGTGATTTCAAACAGTTCTTCTTCTACGGTAGATTTCTTCTTCTACACCCTTTCTTGCAACATATGCACAGGTTAAAGCGCGACTATATCCGAGCCTTTAAACAGAGGAGGAAGTCTGAGATTTCAACTTTCAAAAACACATACCATATTTTCCACCTGATAAGTCTCACCTCTATATAAGTCGCTTTGTCCAATGATTGGCAATAAATTGGAAAAATCCGTAAACATGTCACACCTTTATTTAAGTCGCATCTATTATACGTCACCGCTACGCGACGCGTCATCGCGTCATTTGCCCTGCCGAAAATAGCGGCCACAGGAGCAAGCGAGCACGGAAGGACTTTACAAGATGAACATTGTAAAAACAATTATTTGTTTGCTGAAAATTATAGCAAAGATGTGTCTTAGCTGAACTTTTCCTTAATAAATTAACGCAATTGTCAAATCAGCTGGATTTAAAAAGTAGTTCGCTACGAGCACCCACACGGGTGGGGCCGCAGCTTTTTCTTTAAAATTTAGCAAAATAAATGCTTAAAAACATATATTTCTATTCCTTAAAGCTACAGTCTGTAAGTTTTCTAAAAATATATTTTTAACAAATTTCTTCACTCTGTCACTATCTCCTGACAGACTGATGTTAGACAAGTAATCTCTGAAAAAAACTATAGTCCCCTTGCTTTTCTACAAGCATTTCTAAAAACCCATAGTGACCCGGCGTTAACCAGCCAATAAAAACAGAGTTTTTAACCAGCCAATAAAAACAGAGCTTCTCACGCTCCTAACCCACGTCCCCCCCTGTCCCAGCCCCAGTGGCCATGCACGTTCTCGTTCAAAGGATTGCAAAGCGATGCAAAACTGTTTTGTATGTGACACAAATGTATTAAATTCCCCTTCTTCATCCCTGATCTGGACTTTTCTTTTGTTTTTTTGCCAAAAGTCAAGTGATCGCTTCCTCCTCTGCTGACTCCATGACTGAAATGATGAGGAAATGAATGAATTTGTCACGAGCGAATTAAACTCGGGTTCAACGTGGCTGCGCGAGGCTCTGCAGATTTCCTGGTGTTCTGGTGTGCTGGACCAGCGCTCCATGTTTTTATTTTATTTTTTAGAACGTTTTATTAACATATAAACACAGAAAATTGCAGCGGCTGCGACAGGACATGCAGTGGAGGCGGAGCTAAGGAGGCTGAGCTGAATTTCAGCGAGAGCAAGGGGGAGGGACCAGAATGCTTTCCCTGTTGAAAATGTTTCTAAGTCCTGCGTTCTACAGAAACTTACAGACTGCAGCTTAAAAAAAATCACGAAATGGTCAAATCTGCTGGATTTAAATTGTTTCGCTTTGACGTCTTCCAAACCATCGCGTGCGTTGTGAAAATAAATTATAAATAAATCGAATTTTAGCTCAAATGTCCATGTAGTGATTACTTTCTGTAAGTTTGATAAAAATCTGTCCTGTAGTTCAAGAGTTATTTAGATAAATAGTACCCGGAAAAACAACGAGCTAACAGCTGCACATTTACGAAGCTAAAACATTGAAATTTATCTCAAATGTCTCATACAGGTAGCAGTTTGTAAATGTCCATGTAGTGATTACTTTCTGTAAGTTTGATAAAAATCTGTCCTGTAGTTCATGAGTTACAGTATTTAGATAAATAGTACCTGAAAAAACAACGAGCTAACAGTTTATACCTCCAGAACAGGAGGCCGGGCAGCGACAGAGTGTGTCCGACCAGAGGAGGCTGCCGTCGGACACATGAGGTGGGAACGGTCGGTTTTCCCTAGCGGACAAAAGTGGTACTGCACCATTTTTTTGCCAAAATGAAAAACGGTCATATCTGAGCCAAAAGTTGATCTAAAAATATGGGAAAAAAATCCATAAACAAGTCTCACCTCTCTCTTAGCCGCAGGGCATGCAAATTAGGCAAAAAGGTGCGACTTATAGACCGGAAAATACGAATGCAGTTTAGGCCTGATACTCCAAAGTATGGAGTCTCCAAAGACCAAAACAAACTCATATTGTGAGCGAGAGGGTAATTTGCATGTGAATCTAGCTTACAGAACACCTCAGCTTTATAACTCAAACCTCACACTCACGGCTCGTTGAACTGAGAAAGCTCCTCGGATGAGAAGCGAAACGTCTTCTGTTACAAAAAAAAATTCCAGTTGTTTTTGTCTTGAACATTTTTGAATTTACCATGTCCTGGATGACAGAGAATCTTCACCAGCGTCTACATTCAAGCTTCTAGCTTATTGCGCTCTTAAGCTTGGATACTCGAGAACCTTCGGAAGAGTCGACTCAGACTCAGAGACAACTCTTTCAAGCAGTCTGATTTGCTAGTTTGCAAATATGGTTCATCCTTGAAACTGAGCATTTGCTTAACTATTCCAGTAACAAAAATACACAAAGCTTGCCAGAGATGTTAAAGACTGAAGTCAAGCATATCTGGTCTCGCAGGCAAGGGTGGAGTAATCAGCTATGTCTGGAAATAAAATTTACTCCCTACTAAAGGGGGATTTGATCACCGCTGACAAATCCACCCAGAAAGAAAACAGCAAAGCTGTGAAGTGGTCAGTCTACGGGATGAAACAGCTGCCAGCCAAACAGGAAAGAAACACTTGAAAGTGGAGCACCTGGGAAGTGTACTCTCACACGGTCAGCATCCTTTCATGCTCTTTCAGCAGAGCGTGTTTCAAACCTCTTGTGTACTTTATGCTTGAGTTCACTGGGTGTTCTGTTTTACTTATGCAGTCCAAAAACATGCATGCTGGGTAAATTGGAGACTCGTCTTAACTGACTGTATGTTTGACTCTATAATAGATAAGTGACGTGTCTAAGGTGTCCACCCCCCATTGACCCTAGGATGAAACTCATTGCCTTCTGGAAATATCGTTCTTCTCTGGAAAAGATCTAAATGATCTCATCGTGCCGGCAGACACCAGCGTCTGCCACTTGCTTTAAGGGAATGTGATTTTGTCTGCAAGAACTTGATTACATCTCCAGCACGACTCATTCTTTTAAGTGTTGACCAACATCTGAAGCGAAACCAAAGCAAAGTCGATCACAGTCCTGAAAAAGATCAGAATGGAAAGAGAGAGAGAGAATTCTCAGGAACCAAAGCTCTGAGGAACCCTGAGGACAGTCCGTTCATGAACACCCGAGGCCACTCAGTCCTGACTTGGGCCCACTTCCTGTGTGCAGCTCATGTTTTTATTCTGTAAACCTCCCTGCCACCCCACCCTGAGCTGATGGGGACCTCAGTCAGCTTTACAATGAAGACTGTGTGTGCTGTCTGAATGACAGACCTGTCTATACAAGCTACAAGGTGCGCCCCCCCAACCCCTCCTCAACCCGTCAGGCACACATACAAACAACTAGACGGTCTAACGAGTTTTGCCGTCGTCATCTCTTTCAGGGCAGTTTTCCGCCTTTAACAAGGGAGCCAGACACACTGAGGGAAAAGGGATCAAACGTCAGATACTGAGCACGAAGGGCATGTGGAACGTTTTTACTTCATGATAACTTGCATTTTTTATCACGTAAGCAGAGATATGTGTATGTTTTAATCATTCATACCCATCTACTCACCACAGACTCATGTTTGGGCTGCTGCTGTTACGCCGTATTGTTTCACATCATTAGTGTTTGGCGTATATCTTAGATCTTTTAGCATACCGTTTGGTGTTTGTTTAGCATAAGTATACATCATAGATCTGTATACTGTTTCTTTTTATACTTCATGCTTTTGCTATTTTTGGGTGTAACTGGGACCCTGTGTACATACTTTTGTTCCACCTTGTGTACCACACAATAAACTTGAACTTGTGTGTTGTTATGTAATCCAAGAACCAAATGTTTCTGAAAGCCAGCACCTCAGGTGCCAGACATCCAAGTTAAAGTCACTAAGTAAAGTACCTTTGAAACTTTTTTTATTGCATTGAATCATACATGCAATAAACAGAACCCAAAAACCAAACACAATAGCACCGCTGCTGCACTTACCAGACGTGCGCGGCCGATGACAAAAACAGGTGAGATCCCAAAGCACACGTCAAAGCAGGGTCCATGTCTGAATAATGCAGAATGCAGGCATTGCCAGCATGAAATGACAAACACCCCCACAGCTCCGATCTTCTGCCCCTTTTATTCAGCTGTGTGCGTCCGCCGGCTGTTAATAACTACAGTATATAAACAGTCAAAGCCTAATAAAATTATTATTATTATTATTTCTGATTCTGACCTGTAATTGCTGTTAATTCGTCGGGTCGGGTGGGGTTTGGAAATGATGACTACGGGCTGAGGCTGGATTGGATTTTTTGGGCCCAAATGCAACTCCTCTAAAGGTTATTCACAACTCTCTAAGCCTGACTTTTTGCATTATCACTATGAGCGTGCATACAATTTTATTTTTTTCAAGGTCTGACCAAATCAACTACAACTCTGTCAATTTTCAACATATGGTAAAAGGATTTTAGTCTAAAACTCCGGAATGAAAGAGGGATATGCATTTGTATTATTATTATTATTATATTATTATTATTATATGCATTTGTCCAAGGAATATTTTTTGTCCTCTGTTATATATCCCCTTCATGAATCATGAACACACCGTAAAAGGCCTCAACCTATCATCTGGGGCAGGTAATGTTTATACCGGGTAGATAAGGTGATGCTGTATCCAGTATTGAATGTATTTTTTATTTTATTTGTTTATTTATTTATTCATTTTACATTCAAACCCAAAAGATAAAGAAAAAAAACCATATCATAAATTTGTGAAAGAATACATAAAATGAAAGGTGGCAGAAAGAAGAAGATATCTTATTATATCTGCCCCTTTTTTCAAAAACAAAACAAGTTCAAACAATCAATTTAAACAATAATCTTCTATAAATAACAGAGAAAAAGATTTAATTCTCACAATCAACAAATATCTAGAACATTAAACACTTAACTAAAAGTTTTAGTATTTTGTTAACAATTTAGTTTTGATTATTTTTTAAATGTAATCAGAGTTTACATCTTTAACATCATTTCCCAAACCATTGCACACTTCCACTCCCTGTATTGAAACAAATCGTCCCTTCAAACTAGTCCTGTAACTTGGCTTTGAAATTTCAGTCCCCTTTCGACTGTAGCAGCTTTCTCTCTTAACGAAATACATTTGAACATTTGATGGACGTATATTCTTACGAGACCTATACATTACTAACAAAATATTACAGTATAGTCCACCAAATCATAAAACTTCAGTACTTTAAGTTGTTTTAATAATATATTATTTAAATAACTGTTCTGTTTTGTTGACGTATAAACACATTTTCAGACTTGATTTTCAGTTTAAGCTAATTAAAGGCATACATTTAGACTGCCTTACAGAAGCAGAAGGAAAATACTTGCCACTGCCTTTTCTTACTAATCACACTTGTTAAATGCTGTCTTGTTCTCTTTGAACATGTGAGCAAGTGGATTTTTCCTCGTGTGTGCATGTCCCTGTGCACGTACGTTACCCCAATGCCTCCCCACCCCAGTCCTCTCCTCTCCCCTATAAGATTTACAGCGAAAGAACACTGTGAGAGAGTACACACGCTCTGCCCAGTCTCCCTACTGCACCCTGACAATTACTGCTATATATACCACTCCAAATGAGAGCCATGAACCAAAGTGATTACAGGGTGGAGCAGAAGCAAAGAAGGAGCTGGGGGGAGACAAAAAGGAAAGGCGAAGCAAGGGAGTCAGCGGGACAGGGCAAAGAAGGGCAACTGGCAGTACAACTGAAAGTGACTGAAGGCTCGTGTAAACTGGACTGTGCATTTTTCAGAAATTACAGTGCACTTCACAAAACTTTAGTTGGAATCCCCTTTTTTAAAATAGGGAAGCGGCGAAGATTGGATTAAAGAGATTAGAAGAAAACACGAAACAAGATGGCATTTCTGCATATGGAAAATTGAAAGATCAGCCTGCTGTGTGCTCAGTACACAGAAAGGCTTTAAATATACTGGGTTAAGTGGTGACAGTAGGTTAAGAAGTGCTGCCCTCTTCAGGTAAACAATGGTAAATGAAATTCATCAGAGTTAGAAAAAAAAATGTTTCATGAAGATTACATGTAAAATTATTCAGGTTTACTATCAATCGCCCACGTTATATAAAGTTTTATTTTCTGTATCGTTGCATGTGTATGTTTGTCTGCAGCATTAGCAAAAAGAACCAGTGGATAGATTTAAATGAAGCTCGCAGAAACATATCCTGATGCATGCTCAATAATCCAGGTAGAAAAATCTAAACAAGTTAAGTCAGGCCCTCTGACGTTAATTATTGGACGTTCATCTACATAACTCTGAGAGTTTACAGATTACACATGATTCATTTAGAGCAACTTTTGTCTGCAAACTGAATAACTTTTGGAGTCAACCAAATTCAAGATGGCTGCCCTGGTCAGAACTGGTCTCAGAAAATAAAATAAAAAGTCATTTTATTTTATACTTTGTATAAATACATAAATAAACGTTTACATAGCCTTGCAACTGTTGTTTATTAATACAAAATGAATAACTTAAACGGTGACGTGTAGTCACCAGAAAATGCTGAGAAATTGTGCTCAAGTTTGCATAAACAATTTCTCAACTCTTGAATCTTCGAAAAAAAGTGCATTAATCATTTTGTTTGAAACACATGAACACCAGAAACTTGAACGCAACTGTAAATGAACTTCTCCTGAAGAGAGGTGAATATGGGGCACCTCAACATTTTTAACATTTCCACTCTTTTGTTGAACAAACCTGAAATGCACATCCAAAAAAAAAAAAAAAAACCTCTGGAAAATCCATCTTGAAAAAGTAATTGAACCCAATAATCAGATTTCCTGCCTCTGTATTGCAGGTTCATCTTTTCAGGTTCTTGAGAAAAGAATCCCTCTGGCTGTACTGGCCTCTTTAGGTCTAATAGAGTCTGTGTTTCCCAGATGATTGAAATCTTCTTAAAGGGGACCACATATTCAAAATTCACTTTTTAATGGTTTTTTTACTCAACTTTGGGTATTTACTTCATAAAAAAACAGTCCTAAGGCCAAAAAAATGCACCAAGTGGTTTATTTACTCTAAGTAGATTTATTTTTCAGGGATAAAAACGTCTCGATTGCACTTCCTGCGGTTTGTGGCGTCACAAACCGTAGCCACAACCCACAGCCACAACCCATCCCAACCTTTGTCCCGCCCCCGTAACCTAGCAACCCCTGGTGATGCTCCACCCACGCGGTTCCTGAGTTCATCTCAGCCTGTACAGTAGGTGGCGGTATGCACCTAACAGTTGTTTGCGATCCGCCATAAATCAAATGGAGAAGAAGAAGAAGAATGTAGTTCATCTCAGCACAATGGCTCCTAGAGTTCGATGTTGCGTTGTTGGCTGCATTACACAACATGTGTCGATGCACACTCTTCCAGTCTCAGAGAGCAGAGATGCGTGGCTTAATTTCATTTTTAATGGCAATGTCCCGGCGACATTACCGAAGAAAGTTGTAGTTTGCGCAGCACATTTCACAACAGACTCATTTCTCAACTACCAACAGTACCAGACCGGATTTGCACAAAAACTTCTGCTTAAGGAAGGTGCTGTTCCATCTATTCGTCAAAGTTCTGCAGATGACGCTAGTGTAAGTACAGAACAGACTGATGTCTTTTAAATTATTTATTAGCATTCGGTGTGAAGACGTGTTCTTCTGCACCTCGATAGTTTAGCTACAGCCTGTGCTAACTGTTTGTGTTCACGTCTTGAACACGATATAGCGCAGGCTTATTGTTTATGATTAGCTTGTGTTAACTGAGAATTAATGTTCAACCTGTTCAATATTGGTTTCGGCAGTGCAAGAAGCAAGAAGTGCCGTTCTGCATGAACATGATTTGTTGTTTATGAAATGCTAACGCGGAGCTACAGCTAATGCTAAGGCTGTGTACCGCGTGTGTGTGTGTGTGTGTGTGTGTGTGTCGTGGGGTTGCAACAACGAATCGATAAAATTTGGCTATTAAAAGTGTTGGTAACTAATTTCATCATCGATTCGTTGTGTCGCGCGATTATGCTTCTTTCACGGCGCCGCAGACCTGTTTTGTTCACTTGAACGTTGTAGAAAAGCTGGCTGACTGAATAAAGTTTGAAAAACAAACAAAAAAAACCTGCAGCTTGCTGTGTGTTGCTTGAACAGAGCGAGGAGGGAGGCGTAAACAGAACAGATAAATAATCGTTAGTTGCAGCCCTATAGTGTGTGTTTTCATCTTAATCTGAACGATTGTCTTTACAAAGCTGGTAGTTGTAACACTTTGAGACCTAATATTTTCTACTGATGGTCACAAGATCCTGTTTATCAAAACCATAAAAAGTCTTCTGAGTGACAAATATGCTAATTATCACTGTCTTCAGCCTCTGGGTCTGACTCAGGGTCAAATATATACGGCTGTAAGACGGAGCTGCTAGCAGTAGCCATTTCTAAAGTTAAATGCTAACGTGAACCCTTTGGAGGGCGGAGTTTATGTAAATAGATTTTAGAAGGGCGTGCACTTCCGAGCTCATTATCATAAACAGCCTGTTTTGAACGGAAGTGAAATTTGGCAGAATTAGAAAGGGGATATTTTATTATCTAAGCATTATTTTGTGTATAAAATTGACTGAAAATGGTCTGGATAGCACACAGATACATCACAAAAAATTATATATCCTACATTTGGTCCCCTTTAGTCTGTCCTTCCTTTCTGTTTTGCATTTCCTTATCAAAGTGTCTTCTTCTTCATCAAGTGGAGTTTTATGGCGGTTGGCAAACAACGTAATGGTGCATTACCGCCACCAACTGATATGGAGTGTGGACCACATGACAAAAAATTAAAATAAAAATAAAAAAATTAATAAGTTTCCTTTTATATCCTATCCTATCATACAATCTACACTGTTATAAAAATGAAATAAAGCCTGACATCCTCTATTTCCTGAGTCCTTACGCAATAAATACACAATAACCAATTTCATCGTCACACTACCAAGAGTCCTAATCGACTAATTTCCTTGAACTTGAGGTTTTTTTTTTCCTGCTATTATTCTGTTGCATTATTTTCTATTTGTTGGTCTGCTTTTTCTTTTGTGGTTTAGTGGCCAGTTGTTGTTCTGCTATTTCAGGTTCCACATGTTGTATGTTCTGCCCCTTTTGCCCCAATTTACATACAGTGTTGTGTCTTCTGTCAGAGACCTCAAGGGAACCCCCTACTGTTAAGGTGTGATCTGTCAATTTACATGTATGTGTTACCTCAGCTTGCAATTTACATATGATGGTGCGTGGTTCTGTTATAACTCCAAACTCCCACAGTTTGTTTTTCAGTGAATTGAAAAAGCCTCCTGGATAGGAGTCGAAACGTTTTCTGCAACAAATAAAGTCGAGTTGATCTTGTATTGAACGCCTTTTTGATTTTATCATGTCCTGGACGACTGAGAATCTTCACCAGCATTCTGCCCCTTCTCGGACTTCTGCTTGGGGGCCATGACGGCTGTCACAGGGGGATCGCAGCGGGAGTGCAGACAGAAGTTGCGCAACCTTTTTTCACTCAACGGGGGGTAAAAAAGAGATTGTTACCACAGTTTTCAAAAATTCTTGAAAAACTATTTGTAAACAGACTAGATCAATTTATAGATAAACAAAATATTCTAAGCAACAGTCAGTATGGGTTTAGAGCAAAAAACTCTACATCAATGGCTCTCATGGAATTAATGGAACAAATAACTACTGCTGTCGATCAAAAACAATATTGTATCAGTATTTTTGTTGATTTAAAAAAAGCATTTGATACTATTGATCACACCATTCTCCTTGAAAAACTGAACAAATATGGTATTAGAGGACCAGCATTACAGTGGGTATCTAGCTACTTGAAAGATAGGAAACAATTTGTACAAATAAATGATGTAAGATCTGACCTCTGTAATATCACATGTGGAGTTCCCCAAGGCTCTGTACTTGGACCAAAGCTATTTATTTTATATGTGAATGACTTGGTAAATGTGTCAGGACTCCTTAAATGTGTACTTTTTGCTGATGATACCACATTTTTCTGTTTAGGTGAAGATATAGAACAAATGTTGGAATTGATAAAGACAGAATTTGTCAAGATACAAACTTGGTTTAAAATAAATAAATTATCATTAAATCTAGAAAAAACTAATTACATGATATTCAGTAATAAAAAGAAAACTGTTGATGTTCCACTCAAAATTGAGGGTGTTGAGATTTGTAGAGTGAGTGAGGTGAAGTTTTTGGGTGTTATCATTGATGACAAACTGACATGGAAACAACACATAAATTCTGTAAGAATAAAAATAGCTAAATCGATTGCAGTACTGTACAAAGTCAGAGACCTATTGAATGATAAAGCTCTGTATTTGTTGTATAACACAATCATTGTTCCACACTTAATCTATTGTATTGATGTTTGGGGGAATGCGTGTAAAACAATCACAAAGCCTATTTTTGTATTACAGAAAAGAGCTGTAAGAATTATCACTAGAAAACATTACCGTCATCCATCAAGTACATTATTTTATCAACTGAAGTTATTGAAGTTCCATGATTTGGTAGACTATAATATTTTATCAGTTATGTATAGGGCTCAAAATAATGCATTACCTTTAAATATCCAAATGCATTTTGTTAAAAGACAAAGTTGTTATAATCTTAAGGGGACAGAGATGTTTGTAAAACCACAATTCAGAACTAGTTTGAAGGGACGTTCTACCTCAATCCAGGGAATTAGATTATGGAATGGCTTGGAGAATGTAGTTAAAAATGCCAAGTCAATGTTTACATTTAAGAAAATGATCAAAACGAATGTGTTAAAAATATATATGAAATAGCGTAATGTGTATTGTATTAGTTAGAAAATTAGAAAGAGTTAGTCATTTTGTACTGTTGGTTGAAGATTATTATTGTTTAATCTGATTGTTGGAAAAAAGGGGCAGATATAATAAGATTTATTCTTCTTTCTGCTACCTTTCATTTTTTTATATTTTGTACATTATCATTTATGGGATTGTCTTGTATTGTTTCTTTTGTAAAAAAAATATGAACAAATTTAATAAACATAAACATAAACAAACATAAAAGACATAAGACAAGAAGTATAAATGGTCTAGTGGCAGGGCTTTTGACTTGGGACCCGAAGGACGCTGGTTCGCGCCCCGGCCACTATACCCACCTTGGGGTGTCTATGAGTGCACACCTATTTCTCCAGCTCCCTGGGCGCTTTCGGGCTGCTCACTGCACCACGTAGGTGGTTGGGTTAAATGCAGAGACGAATTTCGTCTGTGTATGGGAAACATACGCAGATGACAGTAAAAAGACATTATTATTATAAACCAACCTGTTGGAAAACCAGTTTTTCTTCTTTACTGCCTACAAAAGACCAGTTTAATCGCCTACAGCACCCTCTGCTGGTTGTCTTGAGTCAATACATTGCATAGGTTCAACTTATTTAAGTCAAAGTCAAAGTCAACTTTATTGTCAGAACTGCAATATGTACAGGACATACACAGGATTGAAATTGTGTTTCTCTCAGTCCCTCGGTGCAACAGTAACCATTTAAACACTAAAACACTGAAACATTTAATAAACATAAGCATAAAATAGTAAAAGTGTAACACTGTCCTGAGTTTTTGCATAGTAGTATAAAAGTATGAAAATTTACACCAACACTAAAACACTAAACATTTAATGAACATAAGCATAAAATGAAATAATAAAAGTGTAATACTGTCCTGAGTTTTTGCATAGTAATATAAAAAGTATAAAAAGTATATCTATAAGATAAACTGAAGGTTCTAGCATTGACATTTACATGGTGGGCACAGTTCTGATGATCGTAGTCTAACATTCTGTAATAAAACATGAATGATAACATGCATTCTTCAAGGAATACTAGGTCTTTGTTGTATAAAATTTCAACAATTGAAGAAAAAAATTGAAATAAACGGTGTATTTTGCTTATGTGGTGCCTGTTTTTTGTCTGTTTGTACAGCACTTTGGTTGGCCTTGTTGCTGTTTTAAGTGCTCTATAAATAAAATGGTATGGTATGGTATGGTATGGTGTTTCCAGATGCCTGACAGGAAAAAGAGATGGACAAGAGAAAAGAGATGAAAAAATGAAAGAAAAAAAAAGATGGATTTTGAAACAAACATACTGGTAAGTTAAAAAAACGTCTAATGACAATGATATTTTTACATCTCAGAATCTTTTTTTTTTTTTGATTTCCTTGTGGCTGTCCAACTCTGAGACATCACTTCATCTGAAAGACAGCTTACTGTTAGTGACAAGGCTGCCCTGAGAGGTCTTAACTGGGTGGTCTGGAGACATCTAAAAACAGACTTATAGCCCAGAAACTAGTGTCTATCAGAACAGTTCTGCCATGTGATATAATAAACTGCTGGTAGTTGGAAAAAAGTGGGCCTCGAATGATCAGCCATTGACTAAACAGATTGTTCTACCTTACTTGGTCAAAAGGGTGAAATTGTTGTTCTTTTAACTCCCTCCCACTGTGTGCAGAAGCCATGTGTTTTGTAGGAAAAGCAGGAAGATCACATCACCCATGGATCAGTTTTCTTACAGTATAACAAAAAAAACACGCTCTGCCTCACTTCAGTGACTCGCATAATTGGAAGCATCTCGGCATGAAGATAAAGTCATGGTGGCATATCAATGGGTGCATACTCCAAGGGCATGCAGTTAAGAGGAGCTGCTTCTCTTAACAGCTTGTGTCCATGATAGGGTCAACGGGTCTTCCCAAAAAAGACAAGAGGCCAGGTGTTGACATTTACAAATGCCTACAGTCATTTAGAGATATAAAGTATTTAGTGCAATTTAATCACAAAGGTTTGAATCACAAACATAAACGTAAAACCACTCCTTGTTTCATTGTGTATGCATGTTTAGCAAATAATCTTCAGGACTGTGAGATGAATAGACCAATACTCTCAACATAACTAAAACTCATAATTAGATTGGTTGAAAATTTACTGCCTTTAGTTGATGCACTGCCAAAGTAAAGGTTGCAACATAAGTTCTCATAATCACACAATGTGAAAAGGACAATGAAATAACCTTGTGTCCAATTAAATGTGGAGATTTATTTTTGACAGCTAAGCAAAAACGAAACAATGCATTGTGGCTACCGTAGTTTAAATTAGAACACACTTCTGTTGACGCTTTTTGTGCACGCTGATTCACAGTACCATTTAATTTTCAAAATCAATAATCATATGATATTAATATGATGCTTGAAATAGGAGATTTGCACCAGATACTTTAAAAGTCAAGTTCAACAGCAGTGAGACAATTTATCCTAGCTAAGCTACACTACAGTACCATACTTGAAAAAGACAAGTTAAAACCTAATTACTTCAGGATAAAGTCCTTCACTCAAAACCCTCCGTCACAGTTCATGAAAAAGAGGGAAGCACTTAAAAACAACAGTTTGAAGGCAGGGGCGGCTGGCCAATAGGGGGCGCTAGGGTGCCGCCCCACTGGAACTTCTGGAGCTATTCACCATTTTACATTGAAGACTTTTAAAAAAAGGAAAAAAAAAAAAAAAATTTTTTTTTTCTTCAAAATATATGCATTTATGTTTTTAGTTGTGTAGGATAATATTTTATGAGTAATGATGAGTTATATTGTTTGTTTCAAAAAACGTTTTCTGATTGGTGACGTATTTCCGGTCTGGGGGCGCATGAATCTTATCCATAGACTCTCGTTATAAATGGCGCATGCGCAGTTATTCCACGACGTTACAAAACAATGGGAAGATGCTGGGCGCAGATTTCTGCGCCCTGGACACGTCCAACGTGAGCTGTACCTACCGATCATGTGCTTCCGGTCTTTTTTTTTTGTCTGGGAAATGAGCCGTGCAGTGACTCAAGCCAGGTAGGTTTTAAATCATTGAAAGCCCTTTATCTAATGCCTATTTGCCATTTCTGACTGATATGCCTCTCAACTTTTAGAAGTCTCTGTTTGTGAAAAAGCCTTCAGCTGACTGTTTATTCTAAAAGTGGCAACTGGTGAGTTTGTTTCTGGAGCTAGCATGCTAATGCTAGTCTTTATATAATGCTTATATTATAATATTAACATTCCTGACTGATATGTCTCTCAACTTTTAGATGGCTCTGTTTGTGAAAAAACCTTCAGCTGACTGCAAGTGGGAACTGGTGAGTTTGTTTTTTTCTTTGTTTGTTTATGGAGTTAGGATGCCAGCGCTAGCCTCCAGGTTATTGTATTGGACTCTGATGGCTACATTTATTTCAATTTGCTTATAAAAAATGATCAAACATTAATAATTTTATATACTAAATGTCACTGGTGGTGTTTTACTATTTCTTAACACTGTATTGATCTGGAGAATGAAAACAAAGCCTCTTGCAAGTAACTAGCTCCTATTAACATTGAAATATTTAAGGTACATTTATATGATGAAATGCTATATATGCTAAGGTGCATTAGGACCTTTAAAATTAGGAATACAGGTAGTCCTCGACTTACGACGGAGTTCCGTTCCTACGGCGCGTCGTAGGTCAAAAATCATCGTAAGTCAGAAAACACATACACACTGGCCGCCACCTATACACGTACATGTACGGTACTGTACAATTACCAAGAACTTCGCCTATCCTAACATAGTACCCTACATAATTATCAAAAAACACATACAGTACATTTGGAGCCATAATGAAGGAAAAAAATAGTTAATTTCTTACTGGTAGCTGGTGAATTCTTCCTCTGTCTGTTAGCATGTTGGCTCATTGCACCTCCGAGCTCTGCAGCTTCCTGAAGCTTCACGCGGTCCTTACAGTTTACAGTAAGGCCTGTTAGCATGTTAGCTCCATACATTTGGAGCCATAATGAAGGGAAAAAATAGTTAGTAACTTACTGGGAGCTGGTGAAGCTGTTTCTTCGTGTGTTAGCATGTTAGCTCGTTGTCCCACCAACATCCGAAGCTGCAAAGCCTTTCCTCCGCATGTTAGCATGCTAGCTCATTGTCCCACCAACATCCGAGGCTGCAAAGCCTTTCCTCCATGTGTTAGCATGTTAGCTCACTGTCCCACCAACATCCGAAGCTGCGAAGCCTTTCCTCCGCATGTTAGCATGCTAGCTCATTGTCCCACCAACATCCGAGGCTGCAAAGCCTTTCCTCCATGTGTTAGCATGTTAGCTCATTGTCCCATCAATATCCGAGGCTGCTAAGCCTTTCCTCCGCATGTTAACATGTTAGCTTATTGTCCCACCAACATCCGAGGCTGCAAAGACTTTCCTCTGTGTGTTAGCATGTTAGCTCATTGTCCCACCAACATCCGAGGCTGCAAAGACTTTCCTCTGTGTGTTAGCATGTTAGCTCATTGTCCCACCAACATCCAAGGCTGTGAAGCCTTTCCTCCGCATGTTAGCATGTTAGCTCGTTGTCCCACCAACATCCGAGGCTGCAAAGACTTTCCTCTGCGTGTTAGCATGTTAGCTCGGTGACCCACCAACATCCGAGAATGCGAAGCCTTTCCTCCGCGTGTTAGCATGTTAGCTCGGTGTCCCTCCTTTTTTAATGAGATGCGTGACGTAACCCCGAAATGTCATAAGTCGAGGTCGTCGTAAGTCGAGGACTACCTGTATTTAAGAGAACCAGTACTAAAAAAAAAGAGCTTGATTCTATTTACATTATGAACTTGTATTACTATAATTTATATATAATTTATTTATTTATATATTTTTTTGTTTGTTCTTTGTTGTTTTAGTGAGTCAAATTGGTTCTTCTCATCCTGAGCATTTAATTGTTCTGTTGACCTTGTGTTAAACTGCATTTGATAAATAAACACGATTTGAACTTGGAAAGTTATTTTTTTTTCTTCCATTTTTGAGAAATAGCCCCCCGGGTGGACATTTCACGTGCTGCCACTGTTTGAAGGTGAGCAGGTGAAAGCAAGTCAACTACATTAATTAAAAAAAACAAGGTAGGACAAATACTGTAGACCATATGTATTAAGGCCCGGGAGCCAAATTTGGCTCTCGTTGACATCTTATATGACTCTCAAGATGATATTGTAAATGAGTCCTTGAGGCTCACTGGGATTAACCTGTCAAAATAAAGGTTGAATAAATATGTGAAACGTAAAACACTTCCAGGTCTTGAATTTTTTTCAGTAATCTTTGATTATGATGTTGAAAGCACAACAGAGAACATCAAATGAGACCAATAAAACTCTTGTTGAGGAAGAAAATAAGTTGGGTATCTGAGTTAATGTAGTACGGTATTTAAAATTGGCTCTTCGTTTGAAAAAGCATTTAATTTTGGCCCCCTTTTGTAAGTGAGCTTGACACCCCTGCTGTAGGCAGTGATGGGTCGAATGGTTCTATAAAGAGCCTTTTGAAAGCTGAAGGTGGCTCAGAGCTGGATCTTCACCAATCATATTAAGAGCTGATCGAGAGTTTAATGATCTGGCTCTATTTGGAGCTGAGCCAAATGAAACGGTTTCCCCCAATTTTTTTTTTAGGTTCTATCATATCACTAGAGCAAAGCAAGGCCAGAACTGACTTGACTTACAAGGGTGATAAAACAAAAAATCTGGCAATAAGTGAAGGGATTTTAGTGTTATATTTACTAAAAAACAAAACAAAGGACTATATTCAAGGCATGTTTGTTAACAAATTAGGACAAGGGTGCGGGAGACGCAGAAGACAAATTGACCATGTTGACTAAGGAACCAGATTTTCTAAATAAAACTGGAAGTAAAGGCAACCTAAATACACACAACTATAAAAATGAATAAAAGCATAACCAAAAAGAAAATATATTTTACCTTAAGATTTAACTTAATCTATAAAAGAACAGAAGCAAAAATCCACAATACTGTATGTCAACTTCAGAGTCAGAGAGTTTCTTTATTTGTCATTCACACCCCATGTGGTAGATGCGGTGGAATGAAATTATGTACACAGGGTCCCAGTTACATCCAACAATAAAATGTAAAAGAAAAACTGTAATAAGATCTAAGATATGAACTAAGAAAAACATCAACTAAAAATACACTAAGCACTAATAGCATAAAAACAATATGCCAAACAGCAGCACGAACATGAGTCTGTGTGAGCAGATGAGCACGAATGAACACAGCAACATGAAACAGATCAGCAGCAACATGAAACAGATCAGCAGCAACATGAAACAGATCAGCAGCAACATGAAACAGATCAGCAGCAACATGAAACAGATCAGCAGCAACATGAAACAGATCAGCAGCAACATGAAACAGATCAGCAGCAACATGAAACAGATCAGCAGCAACATGAAACAGATCAGCAGCAACATGAAACAGATCAGCAGCAACATGAAACAGATCAGCAGCAACATGAAACAGATCAGCAGCAACATGAAACAGATCAGCAGCAACATGAAACAGATCAGCAGCAACATGAAACAGATCAGCAGCAACATGAAACAGATCAGCAGCAACATGAAACAGATCAGCAGCAACATGAAACAGATCAGCAGCAACATGAAACAGATCAGCAGCAACATGAAACAGATCAGCAGCAACATGAAACAGATCAGCAGCAACATGAAACAGATCAGCAGCAACATGAAACAGATCAGCAGCAACATGAAACAGATCAGCAGCAACATGAAACAGATCAGCAGCAACATGAAACAGATCAGCAGCAACATGAAACAGATCAGCAGCAACATGAAACAGATCAGCAGCAACATGAAACAGATCAGCAGCAACATGAAACAGATCAGCAGCAACATGAAACAGATCAGCAGCAACATGAAACAGATCAGCAGCAACATGAAACAGATCAGCAGCAACATGAAACAGATCAGCAGCAACATGAAACAGATCAGCAGCAACATGATGTGATATTTTCACAGTGATTATTCTGGTTATAGATTCATGAGTCTAACAGCCTCAGGGTAGAAGCTGTTCCTCAGTCTAGTGGTTCTACACTTAATGCTCCTTAACCTCCTGCCTGAGGGGAGTGGGGCAAAAAGTGTGTGCTGGGTGAGTGGGGTCCTTCATGATGCAAGTGGCCCTCTTCCTGCATCTGGAGGTGTAAATATCTGTTATGGTGGGGAGGCTGACTCCAACAGACTTCTGTTCAGTGGCGGTTCTACACACGGGCCCACACGGGCCCGTGCCCATCTAAAATGGACCCTGGCCCGCCCTGTGGCCCGCCCTCCGAGCAGAAGCGGAACCAATGCTCAGCACGGACCCTGGTCCGCCGCCCGCCCTGCTTCCGCCCTGCTTCCGCCCTGCTTCCGCCCTGCTTCCGGGGCCCGCCCTCCGGGCACAACATTCAGGTAGTTGTACCTTTTAGTGCGTTACACCACTGCGAAGTGCGAACAACGAAAAGAAGAGCGAGCGCGAAGACGGCGAAGTTACCGAGCGTCATCCACGAGTACCACTACAAATACAAACAATACAAGGTAACAATTCTGGTCAAGAAATGATGTTGTTGGCTAGTATGAATTATAATAGCAGCCTATCAGACCAGGCGTTTATGTTGTATGCTTCTAGCTAACGCTAGTTATCTTACAACAACACACATGCTTCTAGCTAACGCTACCCGTATTTCGTCGGAATATAACACACAGTTTTCTTTTGTTAAGCTCAGGAGACCGTGTGTGCTATAATGTCAGCTAAGAAATATATTTTTTCTCGCAAAGAAACAATTGTTTTTACCGTGTTCATCTAAGATGGACAAAATGAAGAGAAAGATGGACATTACATCTTATTTCTGCACAAGAAAGACAAATAACAGTGAGGCAGACATTGAGACAGAACCAGATGGAGGTGTTGAGAGAGCTGAAGAAAGGCACGTTGAGAGCCCCACACAGCCAGAGGACTTGGAAGACACTGGTTTTCAAAGAGAGGGTACAGGGACGGAAAGAGAGACACATGAAGATCCTGAAATGGAGACAGCTGAGACTGAGATACAAGCAGCACGTGAGACACAGATGGAGAATATTTGTGGATCCACAAGCACTGGACCATCAGGTTTGTGATGTTCAAAAAAAATGTGTTTGTTAATGTTAAGTTTTCTGACACAAGTTGAGTTTGAATGAAATATTATTGCTGGCTTTGTTAAAAAATAGTCAAGAAATCTAGCTTTAGCTTATTTGCAGTCTTGGTCCTTGGTCAGGTTTTAGAATTCAAGGAAAGAATGTACAGATCTCAAAAATGCAATTACCGTATTTTCCGGTGTATATGTTAATTTACATATATTTGGTTTTGCTTTCTCCACAGACATCAGCAAATGCAAAGAAGATCCACCGATGCAGCCGGACCTAAAGTTGTTTCCAAGAACCTTGATGGGGGACAGAAGGAGGAGCTTCAAAGCAGCTTGGTATCACATTCACCCCTGGCTTGAATATTCACAACACTTGGACTCTGCGTATTGTTACCCTTGCAGACATTTTAGCCCTCCCAACAGCTCAGACACTGTGTTTGATTCCCCAGTTGGTTTTAAAAACTGGAAGAATGCATCTTACAAAGATGCGGGGTTTGCAATGCATGCGAGGTCTGAGCTCCATAAACAAGCCATGGTTACATGGAGGGAGTATCAGAAAGCTGCAGCAGCTAATGCAACACTGGTCAATGTGTTAAACAAGGAGCACAACAGACAGGTTAAAGAAAATCGTGAATATATAAAAACAATAGCGGAAGTGCTTTTACTTACTGCCACTCAAAATTTAGCTCAAAGAGGGCATAATGAGTCTGCAGACTCAGACAATAAAGGGAACTTCAAGGCAATTTTGGAAACTATTGCTAACCACGACAAAGCTATTTGTATTACATTACTGCCTATAGTCATAAAGATGTCTTTATAGTCATAAAGTCACTTTTTTCTCCGAGATTTAACGTGCCCCTCTGACAAAACCTCTGGCCCCAGCTTGGCCCCACCAGTACAACTGGTCTAGAACCGCCACTGCTTCTGTGCAGCCTTCACCACTCTCTGCAATGCTTTTCTTTCTGCAGCTGTGCAGCCTCCATACCACACGTTGATGCTGGAGCACAGGATGCTCTCCACTGCACACCTGTAGAAGGAGGTGAGGACTATGCTTCCCAGGCCAGCTCGCCTCAATGAGTTAAAGTCCTGTCTCGCCAGCTCTACATTTAGATGTACCTTTGCGTAAAGTAGTTATTTTGTGACATCAAATTGCTATTTTTAAAATGATCATCATTAATTTTATTCATAGCTGAAAAAAAAGAAGCTTATTTTATTCAGAAATGTGTACAGTATTGACTTGACTCCCTCCCCAAAAAATGATCTATTTTGACTCGCATGTCTGTTTGCTCTGCCTCACAGAGCATCCTCATTGTCGCCCTGTAACGATATCCAACCGACTCCCAGCCTCTCCGAGAAAGCAGGACTTAATCACCTCCACACAAATAAACCCGAGTGCCAAGCTGCATAAACCCTGCATCCTTATCTCTTTCTTGACTTGAGACACTTCATGAGCAGAAACTGTCGGGCTCCAACACCAGGAAGAGACGTGCTTGATGAACTGCTGCAACACCAGCACCACTGTCTAAGAGGTTCCATTCTCAATTAACTGCATGTAGTCTATAAAAGGTCACATTTCAGACCAGTTTGTCACGTCTCTGTATGAGTCTGTGTTGGAGCATTTCACATTTAAGTAAAGCTGTGGTAAAGTAGCACAAAAACACTGGTGTGTGTACACAGGCTGGTGAGGCAGAAGGCCTGCTGTAGCCTCCACTGGCAGTCCAAAACAGCTCTCTTGACTCTTACAATTTCAACACTCACCCCTGTGGTCTCTGAAAGAGGTATTTTTGCTTATGGGGGAGAAAATGACTCAACACGATGCCGAGAATTTGTGCGGAGTTTCACAAATATCCCATTATAAAATTAATGGAGCCCATTATACACTGGTGACTAGGTGTACCTTGAAAAAAAGTGGTTTATTAAACATGGTTCGCAGTTTAAATGTTTGTTTTGATCATTTTTGCTCTTTAGACTGCTTTTGAGCACCATTTAGAGGTTATTGTCATCTGATGGCAAGTGCTGCATGACATTCATGCTAACAAGCCAAGATCATAACCTTCCTCCAACACTAATATATTAGTTTTTAAGCATCCATCAGCTGTTGACCAAATAAACAGACTGTACATGGCTTCAGCCTGCAGCTGACTTTATAAAAGCAAATTCACATTAACATGCTCCATGCTTCCGCCTCTTGTGATTTCTTTTGCACTAAATTAATTCTGCTCCACTAATCATCATGATTATATACATTACACTGGTCTATGCAATTACCATAGAGACCAGGCTACACTTCTTTAATGGTTGCTTGAACAAACAGATTTCAGTTGATGGGGGAGAAAAGAAAACTAATTTATGGCCACTGAGGGGAGATCAATCAGGTAAAGACGAAGGGAGGAGTTCAGTAATTAATACGGAGCGCAGTTAGAGTTTGAACCTTGCAATTTTTTTCCCCTTTGTGTTCACTTCTGCATCCTTTTCATCCCTGCATCATCTATCTGCCCCCCCCCACCCCCACTCTAACCGAGCTTTCGCCACATTATTTATCTACACTGTCATAGCATTGTTGTGATTATGGATGTCATGCAGTCGTAAAGCGCTCCACGATCAATAGGCCTGAAATTAAAACAAAAAATGAATTTCCGCAGTGTCGGTCACATGCACTCCTGAGCAGGAATTACCTTGCAGGAGAACGTCTGATTGCCCAGTTGAGGAGACGGCAAAAGAAGGAGCAGGAGGAGGGATAGAGTGCTGACTGAGGACAAGTCCACTCTTTGTCGATGTGTTCAAGAACACAAGACAGATATGATGAAATGTAACCCTTAGTATTAATACAAGTAAATTAAACGGTTGGTAACATTTTATGTTACTTCAAGATTTGGATGTTCAGTATGACTCACACCATGCAAAATGAAGATGTAATTAAAACTGTTACTGGCTGCTAATGAAGGCATAACAGTCATAATTTCAAAAAAAAAAAATTCTATAACGTGGACAATTTTACAGCTACTGAACTAAAATTTGGTGGTAGTAAATGAAAGTCTAATTGATCACACAGGATCTTAAAAAAAAAGAATTGCTGGAAACAACAGTGTCTGCCTTTTAACAAAATATCTCTTTAACCCCTGGAGAGATTTGAATGAAAATCTCAAAAAGTAATCATTTGATGTGCATTTACAAATAATTAACATTTGGAGTCAGTCTGATTCAAGATGGCCGTCACAGTCATTTGATAACACACCTGCAGTTCAGCTACATTTACAGACATCAAGCCAAAATTTAATGTGGTATTAGCCGAAAATTTTCCACAGCACTTACTCTCAGCACTATAAATTGTTTTGCGTAATAATTATAAGTTATAATTTAATTTATAAAACTAAATCTATAACTAACACTATACATTATTTTGCCCTGAAAATATCAACCATGTCTGTTTATTGGCAAAGTATGTCATAAACGACAGGACAGCAGTTAATGATACATTTAGAAAATAATCATTAAAAGTACTCGTGCAACTGATTAACTTTTAGTGTCATACACTTCAGAACAGCTGTCACAGCCAACTGAATATAACTGAACACATTTTTCATAACTTGAGCTAATATTTATTGTGGTAGTAGCTGAGAATGATCCTCAACACACACTCTAAGCATGAGAGCTCACATTATTGCATAAGACTGTGCATAATGTCATTTACAATCGAATCAAAACTCTGTCTCTTTTTAACCTACGATGATTTAATTTAAAACCGGCATGAGAAGAAATGGGCAATGTCCTCCTTCAAGGAATAATAGGCATTTTATGGTCATCCTAAATTTGTGTTTCTTAAAATATTCTTAAAATATAAAATTAAAATTCTCTGTCTTTTGACCTTATCTTCTGGACATGAATGTTTCCTTTCCTCCCTCTCTTATTTCTCTTGTCCCCTCATTTGGAATCAATTTGCTATTGATGCCAGAGTGTCTCTGAAGGCGGGTCGAGGTGGCTGATGACAGGCTTCTTCATCTCTAAACAGGAAGTTTGGTTTACATCAGCCAAAGGGCGGGAACTGTCATCAAGTGGCCCGAGGGCTAATGGGCTTGATTTATGCCCTCGTCTCCTCCTCTCAGCGTGGACTGAGTTGGAAAACAGAGTGAGGATGTTTCAGTGTGTTATTCTATTTTTTCACTTTGTTCTGATGAAAGTTTTAAGCCTGAGAGGTTAATAAGATAAACGGTGAACAGATTAATAATATGAATTTTGGACTTTAATTCATTCATATTACTGTTTTTCTCTCCCATTTATGTGGCGTGTCATGACAAATTTAATTTGTCACTCCTTCAAAAAGCTTGACCACTGTTACCCACCGTTTGCTTTTCAAATCAATTTGACAAATCTTTTGAGAATTGTAAAAGTGTCTTGGAGCAAATAATGACCTGCTGAATTACAAGAAGAGACATGACTCCAGACTGACATCTGAGCATGAGGCTTTACAAAGACACATGTTCTGTCACTCATAACTCTGCATAAAGATGACAATAAAGTTTGTATTTTTGAACTTACAAGGGGCGATATTAACTGGGAGCATATATCTGATTGTAGTGCCTGACAGAGACTTGATAACCTTCAGCGCTGACTTTGCTGCAAGAAAGATAAAACCAGGGTCCTGATTTTTCTACTTTTTTCTTCATATTATTAAAAAGTGACTTTTGCGTACAAAGGGTGAGAGATCATGCAATTGCCTGTCTGTGAGCGTGTGCCTGCATTTGTTTGCTCCTATGAAGCAAAAATGTTTCAAGAAAGACTGGACGGATTTTAAAGTCATTTTCAGAATTAAATCATTTGATGGCAAAAGTATGGTGGCCCTGAGGTGGAAATGAATAACATTTGACAAAACAAAAGTCTAGCCAATCAGGAAGTGGTGGATTTTTTCATTTTTTATTTTATTTTATTTTAACAGTAGGGCCATTCCTTGTATTTGGTTTCTTTTGAGTCCTCGTGCCATAATGTGGTATATTTTGTTTAAAAGTGGACTAATATTTATTTTATTAATCTTGTCTTATATGTTTTACTCCGCTCTACCATAAAACACAACCATATGTACACAAGATGAATTTATTTAAAATAATTACATCTAATTTTAAATGCAACTTGGATTTACTGCCATGTCCCCTTTAATGCTTCTTGAAATTAAGTTACAATTTTAAGTAAAATAAATAAATAAAACAATTAATAGTACTATTTATAATAGTTCTCTTCCAATGACTTTTTTATGATATCAAAATATGTTTAATGCTTAAATTATGAAAAATAAATTGAGTCCCTGAGTCAACTGTCCACTCAAAAATACCTGTCATCCCTGTTTGGCTTAATGTAATTCCAATTTTTCACCACTTCCGCTTTGGTCACTTCTGCTTTGGTTTTATGTAATTCCATTTTTTCAAATGTAATTTTTTGATTTTTTTTCCCATTTTAAATATGTAATCTAGTTTTTTTCAAATTCATTCAACATTTATTTAAACAGATAAGTCACATTGAGCCTCAAATACTCATTTACAAGTGAGATTTGTTGGACAGACAATAAAAGTGGTGAAAAATAACACATAGGGTTTGGAGACAAAAAATCCTAACACATTCTTGACCTCTGTGTGAAGGTCAAAAATGTGGTAATGAAAAAAAGTATTGCACACAAGCACATAGTGACACCGACATTATGCAGAGGTCAGGGAGGACTCAAAGGCGGTTGAGCAGTCAGCTCATAGATCTGTGCACACTCATGGGGGGGGGGAGCTGCCAAGGTCGGCCAGAGGCGAGAGTCCTGAAATGATGACAGAATGTTTATTCAGCTGTGCTCCTCTGAAAAGTCCGTGGAATTCCTCAGTAGCAGGTTTGGGAGGGGGATGAGAGCATCAGGTTTACAAAACTTCTCAGGCGTGTTGAGATAAGACGGCCTATCAAGGCCAGTCGGGGAGCCGAATGTCAGATAAACACGATTGTTTTGGGAACAGGCAGAACTTTAATGACATCTACCTTCAGTCTGTGTCGGTCCACTCGCTTCTGAAAATGTCCAAATTAAAATGACCATACAAATGGAACATGCCTCAGAAAATCCCCAAGATCTAATCCATTCAGCCAAAAGTCTAGTTTCTCGAGACATGAACCAAACCATCATGGAAGGCAGGCAGCCTGACCAGGTCCAGATTAGCCACCGACGTCTTCCTTTTATGTTGATAGACCAGGAACCAGCCAAATCCAAAAAGCAGGAACCAGTTATCATAAACCCAATTAAATATGCATCCTTAAGATCCACAGATGACAGCAGAGATAGATACTTCATCAAGTCTTCCAAGTCGATGAGATATCCAGCTGTGTGCATGCCAACAGGGCAAATTGGCTCGCCTACAGCCTGTCTTCTTTTTGAAGAAATGTTGTTCATTTACACCTCAGGTCTACTATACTGTACATCTACAACCAATTGAGTAAATGCTGACTCAGCATCAACACTATTATTTTATTTTATTTTATTGTAGATATTTTGCTAACAACTTACTGTATATTTGACACGTCAAATTCAAGATGTCCACAAAGACTAATCGGTTTCAGAAAGCACAAAAATGACTATAAATGGGTTATTTTTCCATAAAGTGAACTAACATTTAATGTGGTAGTCATAATCATCCAACCCCTACACATACTAAGCTAACAGACTGTAAGACATATTTGTTTAAAACTATGGCATGCAAAGAGGCGAGTGACATGCATTCCTCAAAGGAATGTTATGCTCATTTACCCATCCATCCATCCATCCATCCATCCAAAGAAAAGCTTTGCAGAAAGTGGTGAATGCTGTACAGAAGTCTGTTGGAGTCAGCCTCCCCATCATCACAGACATTTACACCTCTAGATGCAGGAAGAGGGTCACCTGCATCATGAAGGACCACACTCACCCACCAGCACACACAATTTTTGCACCGCTCCCCTCTGGCAGGAGGTTAAGGAGCATTAAGCATATACCACTAGACTGAGGAACTGCTTCTACGCTGAAGCTGTTAGACTCATGAATATCTAACCAGGACTATCACCGTGAAAAAAAAATCACTGTTATGCCACTTGATTGTTGTGCTGCTGATGTCATGCTGCTGATGTCATGCTGCTGATTTGTTTCATGCTGCTGTGTTCATTCATACTCATCTGCTCACACAGACTCATGTTTGTGCTGCCGTTTGGCGTATTGTTTCTGTACTGCTTAGCGTATTCTTAGTTAAGCGTATTTCTTAGTTCATATCTTAGATCTTATTATTGTTTTTCTTTACAATTTATACTTTTGCTGGATGTCACTGGGATTCTGTGTACACAATTTCATTCCACCACATGTAGCACATGCAAACTTTGACTCATCCATATCCATCCATTTTCATTACTCACTTTTTTCTCTCCAAATTGCTAAGATCAATGTTAACTTATTTAATAACTGAAATCATTTTGCTTTTTTTTGTAGTGTTTCAGCTCTTTTCCTATCAGTTGATTCCTTATCTGTGGCTTCCGCCACCTTCTCCTTTCTTCAAACACAGTTTCCCTCGCATTCTCATTCTAGGGGCGGCCGTGGCATAATGGTAATGGCAGTCGTCCCTGATCGGAAGGTTGGAGGTTCGAATCCCGGTTCCCCACACCATGTGTCGTTGTGTCCCTGGGCAAGACACTTAACCCCGATTTGCTCCCGGTAGGACTGGAAAGGCACCTTGCATGGCAGTCTGCCACTACCAGTGTATGAAAGCGTGTAGGGTGGATGGTTGGTATTGTAAAGCGCTTTGGGGCTCCTCACAGGGGGCTAGAAAGCGCTATATAAATAAGCTCCATTTCTCATGCATGTCACAGTGACTGGACTCGTTTTCAGCCATTTATTTACTTTATTTCCTGAGATCAACTACAGTATAGAAGACAAATACTATTAAGCCAACCAATCAATGAAGGAACATCAACTCGCTTA
>JBBPBX010000778.1:96380-111896 GCA_038048925.1 Garcialebias charrua | reverse complement strand
TTTTAAAGCTCATATTAGGGACATTAAGGGAGATGACTTTAAGAAATGCAGTGATGAAATGTTTTATCTGGTGTTTTTTAATTGTGAGGATGTGAATATTGAGTTTGAAGTGATCTGTGGACTCCAGTTACTGTAAAAGATGTTTAAAAAGTCAGTTCACATGAATAAAATACTAAAATGTATACAATTGTCCTATTCTGGAGTGGTTCCTCTTGATTCTGAATAAATATAAGAAATGCAGAAAAATCATGTTAGTGTAGAACACAAATGTTTATTTTCTCCTTTCCTATTTATTCTAGCTAGATTATTTTTGTTTTTAATTACAAAATGTTACATCAGTTCTGTCTTTGCACTTTGGTCAGCTTAAATACATACTGTATTAAAATTCATACTCATTTGTACTGAGTTGAATTGTTTTGAACTGGATCCTGAACTGGTATAAAAAATGTCAGATATTAGAAATCTGTCCGCCCTGTTAATTATCAATCACTTCTGATGTCTTGGTGTTTCGGTTTCTCACAGTTTCTATTTTGGAGTCAGTTGGAGGCGTGTAGCTTTTTGTTTTGTGGCTTAACTAAATAAGTTTTGTTACATTTTCTGCCAAAAGTGTGAGATGTAAGAAATATTATTTCAAAATAGCATAAGCTGAGAGAAACGTCCTTGTGTTTTGATATATTTGACAAACAAGATAATTCTGCTGTTGGAGATTATTGAGCATGAAAGTCGTTTGTCTGACTCCTGTTTGCTCCAGAGGCAGAATGGGGTTCTGGAGAGTCCAACAGGAACTGGTAAAACTCTCTGCCTGCTGTGTGCCACGCTGGCTTGGAGGGAGCACTTCAGGGACACCATCTCTGCTCGAAAGATTGCCGACCGGCTGAAAGGGGAGGAGATGTTTCCAAATGCGCCCCTCGCCTCCTGGGGGACGACGGCGACTGACGGCGACAAACCAAGTATGTGCTTTAGTTTAATGATTTCTCCTACACCAGAGCAAGTGAGAAAATTAGTGGAAAAAATCACCTGACTGCTCTAAATTCACCTGCTTTTGTCATTTCTGCTGCTGATCTGTTAATTGTCTTGCAGTGTACTACACTGACGTTCCCAAGATCATCTACGCTTCCAGAACGCACTCTCAGCTCACACAGGTTATTAGTGAGTTAAAGAACACTTCATACAGGTAAACTGTCTTCTTAAATTATATACTGTGTGTGTATATATATATATATATATATATATTAGGGGTGTAACGGTACGCTAAAATCACATTTCGGTTCGGTTCAACTACAAGGAGGGCTCGGTTCGGTTTATTTTCGGTACAAAAAAAAAAGACAAAATAAAGACTTACAAAATGTTTATTTTGAAAATATGCCAAAAATATGTTTGTATTGTATTGTAGTAATAAATAAAAGTGACCCATTTGGATGATATTTTAAATAAACAGCACTCTACAATAAATAAACTATATTAACAATAATAAAAATCTTAATAAATACAATAACAGTCAGAACAATAAGCAGCAACAGACTGTTTACAATCTAACTAATCAAGTTTTTGTCCAGTAGCAGCAGTGTGGCTGTATTTGTCCTCATTACTCACAACCTCTTCTTGGTGGGACAGGTCCTGGAACAGTTCAGAGTTCAGTTCAGTCATCACACACTTCTTAGCTGCAGGTGATCTCTGGTGGATGTCTGTCCCTGAAGTGGACAAAGAGAGCAGCTACCTCTGTCCCAGACTTGTAATAAAACAAAGAGATAAAAAAATAAGTTAATAAGATTATTTTTTGATTTTTGATTTATTGTTTCATTCATTTTATAATAAAAAACACAAAATAAAACATTTTAACACACAGATAACAAGAAAATTAAAATATAAAATGAAAGGTGGCAGATGAAGAAAAAAATCTTATTGTATCTGCCCCTTATTTTCTAACAAACAATTCAAACAACAATTTCATTAAATACAAAAAAGAAAATCGAATAACTCATTAACTCCCTTAATCACAAGAATTACTATTTAAACTCGTGTCTTCGTTAAACATATTTCCTTAACAATTTATCCTTAATCTTTCTTTTAAATATAATTATTGATTTAGCTTCTTTAATGTCATTTTCCTCTTCGTTCCATAACCTAACTCCCTGAACTATTGCAGTCCTTCCTTTCAAACTAGTCCTATACCTAGGCATAACAAACATATCAGTTCCCTTGAGAATTATAACAACTCAATCGTTTTACAAAATACATCTGAACATTCAAAGGCAATACATTATGATGAGCTCTATACATCATTAACAAAATATTATAATCCGCCAGATCGTAAAACGTCAGTAATTTCATCTGATAAAATAACGTACTTGTTGGATTATGATTTTAAACAAAAAAGATTATTTAGATAATAATAATAAAATAACAATACCTCTTCTTAACGGTTGAAGCTCTCACTCATCTCATCAGGCTTTAATCTGGTCCAGGGCTTGTTGACAATACAGTTTTTTCATAAAGACCTGAACTTTTTGAGTGATGGATGTCTCGTAGCAGTAGCGAGGATCAGTAACTTTAAAGCCTGCGCATATAACAACATTCAGACTTAGATTAAAGCTGGGGTATGTAAGATTGTAATGTAGTCTGTAACTTTTCAAACAATATATTTTTAACATATTTCTTCACTCTGTCACTATCTACTGACAAACTGATGTTAGACAAAGTAATCTCTGAAAAAAACTATAGTCCCCTTGCTTCTCTAAAAGTTAAGGGCGGCCGTGGTGTAGTGGTAATGGCAGTCGTCTCCCGATCGGAAAGTTGGCGGTTCGACTCCCGGGACCCGCACCATGTGTCGTTGTGTCCTTGGGCAAGACACTTAACCCTGAGTTGCTCCCGGTAGGACTGGAAAGCACCTTGCATGGTAGTCTGCCGCCACCGGTTTATGAATGTGTGTAGCATTCAATATATGTGTAGCACTTTGAGATTTTCAGTAATGAAAAGTGCATTATAAATTGAATTAATTATTATTATTATTATTTATAAAAACACAAAAAACACAGAGTGACCAGGACAATGACAGCCAATAAAAACAGAGTTTGTAACCAGCCAATTAAAAACAGAGCTTGAATTTGAATCTCAGCAGAGCCTCCCCCTCAGAGCCATATATGGCTCTGAGGGGGAGGGATCAGAATGCTTTGCCTGTTGAAAATTTTTCTAAGTTCTGCACTCTACAGAAAGTTACACATAGCACCTTTAAGAACTCATACAGTTTGTGTTATTGCTCTGGACCAATCTAATTTACCTGAAGAAGTAGTTTAAATGCAGCTGCTGTGTTGTTAGCGCACTTTGTAACAGCTGCTGTTTCTATTCACATTCCGATGACGTAGTTTCAAGCGCGTTCACGACGTGTTGTCTGCTGCAGAGAGCTGCTGCTGCAGAGTCGTCCACAAACACAGCTTTGAACGTGCGCTCGTCTTGAAGAAAGCCATAACGTTCCCAAACAGGAGACCGGAGCGAGCAGCTAATGGCTAATGCTACGCGTGCTGCGCGATAATAGCTCCGTGCTGAAACGCGCCCAGGAAATTTTGTTCCGCGGCGCATATATTAACGTTCAATGAGTGAAAAAAATAACCGAAACGGTACGGAGGTGGACCGAACCGAACGTGCTGTACCGAAACGGTTCGGTTCACCCATTAAAACCGTTACATGCCTAATATATATATATATATATATATATATACTGTATTATATATATATATATATATATATATATATATATATATATTAGGGGTGTAACGATACACAAAACTCTCGAGACGAGACAAATTACAGAGTTCGCGAGAACGAGACGAGATTTTAATGTTAGTTCAAGAAAACTTCAAAGATCGGTTTTATGCCGCAAAAAGGCTTTTATTCTGTTTTAACATGTATTACAAACTCAACTGATGTCTTCATTTTACTGATTGAATCTCCTTAGACCTTAGAACGTTCAACTTTGTTTAAAAAAATAGATATTCACGCAGGACTTTCCAAAAATTGAACATAAATATCCGCATCAGCACTGAATCTGCAGCCGTCACTCACCAGTGTTGCCAGATTGGGCGGTTCACCGCGATTTTCCTTCTGACTTTTGCGGGTAAAGAGTGCTTTGGGTGGGTGGGACTCTATCTGGCAACACCGGTCACACCGGTGTTTACACGCGTGTCTTTACATTCGGGGCAGCGCCGGGACCCTCCATCAATGTAGAGGCGTCTGCGGCACCGGGACCCTCCATCAGTAGTTGGGGCGTCTTCTATAGCAACTTCATCCGGCGAAGCCATGCTGTCCGTGACGCTGACTTGCTAGGGGCTCTGCTAGCATTAGCATTAGCGACTCGCGAGACAACGTTACCTCTCAACGAGAGATATCGCGGGAGTTTAATATCGCGAGATCTCGTACAACGAGATATGTATGTATATGTGTATATGTGTGTATCATCTGTCTGTAAGCAACCCAAACATTCTCAGAACAGCCTTGTGTCTGTGTTGGATCAGGCCGAAGGTGTGTGTGTTGGGCTCCAGAGAGCAGCTCTGTATAAACCAGGAAGTCATGCGTCAGGAGAGCAACCACGTCAAGGTACGTTTCAACTTTTAAATGCTGACCCGGACACACGACTACAAACTACGTAACTCCACCAAGGCTGAATTTAACAGTTCTCATAGCCTCCAGGTTTACTCTGTTGTTGCATGACCAGTTTGCTGTGGAAACACTTAACTTCTAAACAAAACTGTGTGACAATTTGCAAATTTTTGCTTAAAATCACACTAAATTGGTTCTTCTGACTCAGACAAAACTGTGTGACAATTAGCAAATTTTTGCTTAAAATCACACTAAATTGGTTCTTCTGACTCAGAATTTGGGTCAAAATTCAAACGGAGCTTACTTAAATGTTGTGCAAACTACACAGTGTTTGAATTATGTCTCAAGGTGTTTGCAGTTTATTCTCATTTTATTTGCATTTTGTTGCGCTCCTAAGACACGCAAAATCAGATTTTCTGTTCAGTGCCCTGAGATGAGTTCTGTTGGGACTTGGCGCTATATAAATAAATAGAATAGTTTTCTATTTTTTTGTCTCTGTTCAGTCGATTTTGTTCCATCAGCCATGAAACCCTCGTAAAGTCGTAACTTCTGCCTAACAGAAGCTAAACTGAATCCAGACACTTGTGACGTTCCTGCGATTGTTTTTGAGAGATTTGTGTTGTGATTTGTTCGAAACATTCGAGGAATGTTTCAAAATATTTTGTTTACTCTCAAAAATGCTTTTCTGGTTTGTCACCAGCAGTTCCAGCTCAGTGAGATTCAGTGTCGCCCAGACTCTCATTTTGTCTTTTGTTTGGGTATAAAAGTGACAGAAGCTCTTTGTTACCTCCATGTTTTCCAGGTCCACATGTGCAGAGCAAAGATTTCCACCAGGTCGTGTCCCTTCTACAACAACGTTGAAGGTAAACTGGTCCACTTCCAGTTTATATCTCAAACTGAGCGCTTAAAAATCAAACAGGAAGTGACTTTGTTTATAAGAAAAAACAGTTACAGCAAACACAGCATGTCATCCATCCATTATCTTTACCCACTTGTTCCTTTTTCATTTGATATTTTCAAAGAGAGCCTGTTACATTATCAAAACACTGTAAAAGCCGAGAAGAACAAATATCTCTCAGGCATTATTTCATCTAACTGTAACAACCCCAGAGTTCTGTTTAAAACCATAGACCTTGTTCTCAACGCTCCTAAATCTGTTGATTTTGACGCCTCAAATGAAGTCTGTGAAAGTTTCCTTCACTTCTTCACTGATAAGATTGTGTCAACCAGAGCTTGTATTTCTCAGCCTTCTTATACCATACCATACCATTTTATTTATAAAGCACTTTCAACAGGAACAGGTCCACACCAAAGTGCTGAACAAACAAACACGTAACAGGCAACACAATCAATCAATCAATCAACTTTATTTGTAAAGCACATTTCAAAAACCATAAGGTTAACCAAAGTGCTGTACAACAACATAAAAGACAAGTCAATTAAAACGATAAAAAACATACAAAAAATAAAAAATACATGTACCAGTCTTTCTGCGGGTGTATTAAAATGCCATAAAAATAAGATCACATTTTAAAAGCCAAAGAATGAAAGTGTGTTTTTAAAAGGGATTTAAAAACAGGAAGAGAGGAGGCCTGTCTGACACTCAGCGGTAAGTTGTTCCACAGCCTGGGAGCAACGACAGAAAATGCTCTGTCACCTCTGAGCTTCAGCCTAGTTTTAGGCACTGTCAACACAGACAATGAAGTTCCCCCGCAGACTCCATCCCACCTCGTTTGTTTAAGGAGGTATTTTATACAATAGGACCAAGTGTACTGCAGATTATTAATACCAGTCTTTCCTCTGGTATGGTACCAGAGATTTTTAAACATGCATTTGTACGCCCTCTGCTTAAAAAAACAGGCCTTGACCCCTCTCTCTGCTCCAACTTCAGGCCCATCTCTAATCTCCCCTTTATTTCTAAACTGTTAGAGAAGGTTGTTTACAACCAGCTGGTACCATTCTTAGAGGAAAATGGTATCACTGAGCCGTTTCAGTCTGGATTTAAAGCCCGCCACAGTACAGAGAGTGCACTTCTGAGGGTTTCAAATGACATTTTTCTTTTAACAGATTCTGGAAAGTTTGTTGTTTTATTGCTTTTAGATTTGTCTGCTGCATTTGACACTGTTGACCACAGGGTTTTAATCTCTCGTCTTGAGCACTGTGTGGGCATCAGGGGTGTCGCCCTCAATTGGTTTAGGTCCTATTTGGCCAATAGGAGCTTTTGTGTAAAAATGGACAATTTTATGTCGGGTACCCCAGGGCTCTATCCTTGGCCCTCTTTTATTTGCCCAGAGCTGGGGCTAAACACATGGGGCTAAACACAATGACTTCAATTTTCTGATCGTTGAAACAAGAAATTTGAAGCCTCCATGCCTTGATGTAATCAAGACTTTTTAACAGAGGGTGGATTATGCATGAACCATTGGGTTTTAAGGGCGGATAAATCTGACAATCATGAGCATAACAATGAAATGAAAGACTGCTTCCTCAGAGTAGACCCCAAAGGGAGCAGATAGAGTGAAAACAGAAGGGGTTCAAGAAACGAGCCCTGTGGAACTCCACAGGAAGGAGGCACTGAAGCAGATAAAATATTACCAACATTGACACAAAAGCACCTGTTTAAGCTCTAAGTGGCTTCAAACATCTGCTAAGTTCATGGCACAAACCAACGCAGACATGTTCCTGTTTTTAGTATTTTACATCACTTTATATTATAATGTAGCTGTTTTTTAAAATATAATTTTCTTCCACTTCTATGTGTTTTATGATTGTCTACTGTTGTCATCACTCTGTCTAAAACGGGTCTCCCAGTAAAAGAGTCCTCGAAGCTCAACGAGGCCACTAACCTGTAGAAACAAAGCTTTATTAGTTTTATTTTTCATCTTTCAGAGAGGAGCACTGACAAGGATTTGGTGAATTCTATCCTCGATGTGGAAGATTTGGTGAAATTTGGCAACAAGCAGAGGTGAGACTGAACGTTTTCCTGTTTTCGTGCCTTTTCTTGCGTCCCTGACGTTAAAATGATCACGTCTGGACCGCAGGGCCTGTCCGTACTTCCTCTCACGTTCCCTGAAGCAGCAGGCGGACATCATTTTCATGCCGTACAACTACCTGCTGGATCCAAAGGTGAGCCGACCCACACACGACTCGTTTTGAAGATATCAACCATCATTTCGAGGCACTTTATTTTGAATCAATAAAAAGTTGTGTAGACCTACAGTTATGGTCAGAAGTTCCCATTCATTTATCATCAGTGTAAAAGTCAGATTATTTTAGGATTTTAATGATTCATTTGAACCGAATGATTACATAACGTATTGGCGCACAGCTTGTTGTAAGATGTTAAACCAATAGGAGACGACCAACTGTAACTATTTTATAACGCTTGTAAATAATAATAATAATAAAAAATAATGATAATAATAATAATTTATTATTATTAACAGCTCTTTGACAATCACTTTGCTGGAGCGTAAATCATTCATTCATTCAACCTTTATTTAGGCAGGTTAATCTCATTGTTTTCTGTCAAAGCGCTTTATGTTCGAGTCAGCTTGGGAACAAATTGTATCTAAAGCCGGTTCTTTACGTAGTTTTGTGCCGACACAACTCTGGTTCATTCCTCGAGCTTCGGCTCTTTATTAAGTCTGAACGATTCATCGGTCTGGATCGATTCTGAAAATGTTCTGGACTGTTCTTGTTCCTCAGAGCCGTAGAGCGCACAACATCGAGCTGAACGGAGCGGTGGTCATCTTTGATGAAGCTCACAATGTGGTAAGATCTGATGCCGGACCTTTTGATCCACCTCTGAGTTTATCCATTAACTCTGAGTAAACTTGCCCTGAGAGGGGAAACCTTGAGGCTCAATAATTCAGAGTTTCTTGACCTTGAGGCAAGAGTGTTTGTGCATTACGTTAGCGCTCCGGTACTCCGGTGTAAAGGAATAAGGTGGGGTAAGGTATTTAAACACTTACTGGACCACCATTATTGTAGAGATATAGGACTTTCTGGTCAGTTTACTGACTTACCTATATCTTTAGATGTGCAGGTATGAGCAGACTTTTATCTGCACAAACATGCCACCAAGTTCACGGGGTCTCAACTTTTTCAGAATAAATCAATAAATCTGTGATGTGATTAGCCAGAAATGTAACTTCACAGGAAACTTCAATTTATATTGGTCTACCAAAAAAATAGACCTTTTATTGAAACTATCACAAGAATTACATTAAACATTTGTATCTATATTAGCTCTGATTTAATAACTACGTTGACAAGAATTCAAATTAAAACAAACAGACAATTAGGAACTTAACTGTTGGCACATTTACTTGACAGATTAAATAGCTTATGAAAAATAAGAAATAGGAGGAAGGAGTTCTGGAGCTAAGTTAACTAAAGTTATTTACTTTGAACCAACCAGGGTGGCAAGCTTTCCCATACGGATCTTAGCTGTACTTCCGACACGTGCAGCATACAAACAACGCCTCTTTACCTGGTGACGAGACGTCTTGCGAGGTGAGGACTGAGAAGTTTGTGGACACTAACGGACTGTGTGGTCCAGTGAGCGTCCAGATGACTTCGTGCGTGTATGACTGGGTCAGACGAGCGGGAGCACGCGTTCACCGGCAGGAACAGACTCCAATCGCACTGGTTGAACTTTCAAAATAAAACTTTAGAAAACAAATTCTTCAGAACGGAGTGAATGGATCAAAGTAAGGCTTTACAATGATCCCCGCTGAGACGTGGGTCGTTGACACATGACCGGGCGTCTCCAGCTTTCCCAGAGGAGAGAGCAGGTTGACAGTTCGTACTCCTCGAAACTCTAACTTCCAAATAGGAAGTGCCCATTATATGGGGGAGGTGGGGTCTCCCCACCTCCTCAACGGCTACAGGCTGGTTAACAAAATAAAAGATGGAAGTTTAATTCCATAGGCAGAAAGACTCTTGACGGACACCAGGAAAACTGTTTACATAAACAGCCAGGTGGCCTGCTTGCGAGCACAGAAAATGTTATGGCTAACTTCATAGACAACACAAAAGAAGCTGCAAGTTAAACGTTTACTCTGACCTTGTGCTTTGGATTCAAAGACTGCTTGTTCTGCAGAAATAAACCAGCCGAAGGGTCAAAGTCATACAAGTAACAGATCATCATTGAAATGACAAAAATACTGTTTGATCAATTCTGAATTAACACACATTAAAGAGAAAGTTCAATCTGATTAATTAGTGTCCATTAATTCATAATAATTGTTAAAATATATAATTGTCCATTTGTCTCCTTGAGGGCCTCAAGAAGGTGTAACACTGAGAGTTCCAGAGAGATGCAGAGAGGCCCACATCCCATACGGACATGAGGTTGCTATATCACTACACCGGTATTCACCGAGGCATCCGCAGAGAAAAACCAGAGTTGGACCGTTCCTGAACATCGAGTGCACCAAGAATCTGTACGGTGGAGCACAAACTCAGGGTTGAACAACTCTGGGTTTACTCTAAACGTAACCCTCAGTACTGATGCACATGTAGGGGTTGGCTGTCCAAACTGCTCTTCAGCTTTTAGAAAATACATTTCCTCCTCATGGTGGTAACACGAATGACTTCTCCGGAGGTACAGATGAATTTTTAAAGCAGGTTTGTAGCAACCATTAATGTTTCAACAGCCATTAACGTTAATTAAGCCAACAACATACTAACCTTTTGCCAGTAATGTAAACTTATTTCATTACTGAGCTAGTATTTAAAAATCCTTTGTTAATGTAATAACTGCAGCCAGTTCATTCAACCTTTGTTTAGGCAGGTTAATCCCATTGAGCCTCAAGGACTCATTAACAAGAGAGACCTGGCTACAAACAACGAATGATGACAACAGTGGACAATCATAAAAGAAAGCAGATAAACTGAGAAGAATAAATGAAAGAAAATTATACTAAAAACAAAACAAACACAACTACAATGTAATAATACATAAATAGGATCCTAATTCTTGTAAATTAAACTTTGTTCTGCACCTTTATGCAGCTGGCTCATCAACAGTATGTTTAGTAAGTGGTATAATCTTAATTGGCTTTAACAAACATGATTAGGAGTGAGGAAACACTGCGTAGTGCTGATATGATGATAGATGAAAAATAAAATAAAAGATTATAACCAAAGGTTTGTGGTTTACTTAACATTGCTCATTTTGAGAAGATTTCTTTTTGCGTCCGTTTTGCTGTTGAACCTAAAAATAAAATAAAAAAAGTGTCACCATTAAATTTGCGGCATGTCTACATCGAAGTCGTGGGTCATACAAAATCACTTTTCATTCAACCTTTATTTTTCATTCATTCATTCAACCTTTATTTAGTCAGGTAAATCTTATTGAGCCTCATGGGCTCATTTACGAAAGCGACCTGCTAAAACTAAAGAACGATGAACAGCAATGGTAGAATTTCCTTAAACAATAAACAATAGAAAAACAAAAGAGAAAAAAACAAAAGAGAGAAATACTTTTTTTTTTTTAACAAAGTATCAAAAAACTAGCAAAAACATTATAAGGTAGATGTATAAAATCAAAGACAGGAACAAATCTGCATTGGTTTTTGCCAGGATTCCAACAGATTCTGAAAACCATTTAGAGAAGTCAAGGTCGAGAGCTTCAGATCTTTTTGTAAGATATTCCATGAAGCAGGAGCAGAGTAGGAGAAGGCCCTTTTTCCAAGTTCAGTCCTCACTGACGGAACACTGCAGGTAATCATGTCCTGAGAGCGCACACTGTAGCTGCACTCACGCAAAGACATGTAGGAGGAGATGTATGAGGGCAGCAAATTATTTAATATATAAATATACAAATATATAAATATACAAATATATACAAATATTTAGTCAGGTTAATCCCATTGAGCCTCGAGGACTCCTTTACAAGAGAGACCTGGTTTCAACAAAGAATGATGACAACAGTAGACCATCTTAAAAGAGGCGTACAGATAAAAAAAAAAAGGTTTTACAAGATAAAAATTATGACCAAAAAAAGTAGTAAACAGACAGATTATAAGGCAAATATATAAAACTAAAAACAGGAACATGTCTGCATTGGTTTTTGCCATAGCTGCCCACTGATCCACCTGGGTGTATCCCAGGTGTGATGGGTTAAATGCAGAGAACCAATTTTGTCTTTGTATGGGAACATACAATGATGACAACACACTTTATTTATTTAATCAATGGAGGGAAGGAAAGTCACAGATACAAGACGTTTCCTAGCATTCAGAGTTAGACATGATCTGTTTCTGAAAAAGAAACTCGGTTTAACTTTCAGTTTCTTTACTAGGTTTTCCACGTGGAGTTTAAAAGAGAGATGTGAATCGACCAGGATACCCAAATATTTATAGAAATCAACAAACTCAATAGGGACACCATTTGAAGATAAAATCAGAGGAAGAACTGCTGGGACCGACTTCCTGTTTGAAAAAAGCATCCCTTTAATTTTATCAGCATTTAGTACAAGTTTGACAACAAATCTGACTGGATGATGTCAAAAGCATATTGCAAAAGCTGGAAAGCCTTAGCAACTGTTTTAACTCGACAGTAAACAACTGTGTCATCAGAGTCAGAGAATCTTTATTGTCATTTTGCACCGCACGTGGCACATGTGATGAAACAAGATTATTTTCATTCAACCTTTATTTAGTCAGGTAAATCTTTTGAACCTCATGGGCTCATTTACGAAAGCGACCTGCTAAAACTAAAGAACAATGAACAGCAGTGGTAGAATTTCCTTAAACAATAAACAATAAACAAACAAACAATAAACAATAGAAAACAAAAGAGAGAAAAAAACAAAAGAAAGTTTTTTTTTTTTTTTTTTTTTTAACAAAGTATCAAAAAACTAGCAAAACATTATAAGGTAGACGTATAAAATCAAAGACAGGAACAAATCTGCATTGGTTTTTGCCAGGATTCCAACAGATTCTGAAAACCATTTAGAGAAGTCAAGGTCGAGAGCTTCAGATCTTTTTGTAAGATATTCCATGAAGCAGGAGCGGAGTAGGAGAAGGCCCTTTTTCCAAGTTCATTATGTACACAGGGTCCCAGCATAGAAATGTAAGGATGCATCAGGGATGCTTAGACCTACATTACCTATGTAGATTGTAAAGAGGGAGGGTCCTAAGACTGAGCCTTGTGGTACACCATTGTTGACTGTTAAATAACTGGAAGAAGTACCGTTATGTTGGAACACATTGCCTCCGATCGGAAAGATAGTTAGAAAACAAACCAATGGTGTGATCTGAGAAACTGATTTCTGAGAGCTTATGACACAAGATGTTATGATCCACTGTGTCAAAAGCTTTAGACAGGTCTAAGAAAAGTGCAGCACAATAGTCCTTAGCATCCAATGCTTCAACAACGTCATTCAGAACCTTCAGAGAAGCAGTTGTTGTGCTGTGTTTTTTCCTGAAACCAGATTGATGGAGAGGTAAGATGTTAAATGAGTCCAGATAATTTTTGATCTGAGAGTTTATCAGTTTTTCTAGAACCTTGGCTAAAATGCAGAGTTTAGAGATCGGTCGATAATTGTTCAGTGAGGTGGGGTCACCTCCCTTCAGCAAAGGAAGAACAAAGGCTGTTTTCCAAGCATCCGGAATGGTGTTTTGTCTTATGGACAGATTAAAGATGTGGGTCACAGGGACTGTGATGATATGAGCAGCCAGCCTTAAGAAATAAGGTGGAAGTTCATCTGGACCTGCAGATTTTTTAGGATCAAGATCTTTTAACAGTTTATTTACCTCACTGACTGAGAACGGAGAAAAAGAGAAGGTGTGATTAACTGAGGATTGACTTGTAGGAGGGATTTGATTTGTAGAAGTTTGATTATTAGATGAAGTGGCTGATTTTCCATTAGTAACTGTGTCAAATAATGAACTAGAAGCAACAAAATGTTTGTTGAAACAGTTCAGGATCTCGTGCCTATTTGACACAGGAACAGAGTCAACAAGAAGTTGTGATGGGAGGTCAGATGATTGGGGGGTGCCTGAGAGAGATTTGATGGTTTTCCAGAATCTTTTAGGGTCGTTTAGATTAGTTACCGGTAGTTAATTTCTGGGACAAAGTGGACACTACGTTTTTCTGTCCTCCACAGGAGAGGACGTGCGAGGAGTCGACGTCCTTTGACCTGACGCCCTACGACGTGGCTTCAGCCATCTCCGCCATGGACCGGCTCCTGGTGGAGCAGGCTAAAGAAGTCCACCGCGGCGTCACCGAAGACTTCAACGTAGAATCCCTCGGCTCTGGTCAGACTTTATTTCAGACACATTTCAAGAACGTGAACGTACATAAAACATAAATAATTTGAGGTGTGTCTAAATGTTGAGGCAGCCGAATGTTATTTTTTCTTCTTAATTCTTGATCACGTTTGAGTGAAATAAAAATGTTTTTTTTAGGTATGCTCATTTCAGAGTCAGAGTCAGAGAATCTTTATTGTCATTTGCACCGCATGTGGTACATGTGATGAAATGAGATTATGTACACAGGGTCCCTTTTTTTTTATTCCTCTGTTTTCTTTTTCAGGTTTAAAATTGGATTTAGCCACTGTTGCTAAAATCAAACGTGAGTATTGTTGACACAGAGCATGAGTTAGATTAACTGTGGGGACCTCAGGACGTCAGCTCGGTTGTTCTTCCCTTCAACAGAGATCCTGTTGGAGCTGGAAGCTGCCATCGATTCCTACGATGTTCCGAGTGACAGAGGCGTCACGAAGCCCGGGATGTAGGTGACGATGTCGGGAACGTCGAGGGCTTTTAGTTTCGTCTGCTCACAGCTACAGCGGAGTGTGTCTTACAGAACTCCATCAAACTTGTGTTTTCTTTTTAAAGAACAGGGAGCGTTGATCAACATTCTTCAGGTGAAAAAAAAGTGAAGAATAATGGACAAACCTTCCGTTAGGCTCGTAAACCGTCGATTAAGAAAACTTTAAAAGATGACGTAAACGTCAGACGCTTGGAGGGAAAATGTGGAGAAAGAAGAGTTGGATTAAAACTTTTCACAGCCGTGTTCATCAGACGTCTGTATTTATTTATTTATTTATTTCTCAGGGTGATTATTAGAACTGAACTGTTGAATAGTTTAGTAATCTGTGTAATTTATCCAAGTCAGTTCCAAACTTTTCAGCTTCGGACCCACAAAGCATCCGAAATATTACGGAAGTACACAAAATGTACTCATTACCCTAAAATACCATGATGACAATTTAACGGTCCTCATGACTGAAACTATTTGTTTTACTTTATGGTTGTTTTCTATAGTTATTTTTAAAGAATTATGGCAAAAATATGCCATTACAGATCTTTTAATACACCTGTTCTCATACATTTAGTATTATGGTATGTCGCCTTCCATGTGACCAAAGATTACCGTAATTTCCGGACTATAGAGCGCACCCGAATATAAGCCACGCACACACAAAAAAACAAATTGTACATATATAGGCCGTGCTTGTCTATAAACTGCCGCGGTTCACGTTGTAGTATGAGATATTTACACCGAAAGATGCTTTAAACTTTTAATTAAATGCGTATCAATAACATACATACTGCTGGTTAAAATAAATAAAAATTATATTACTCGTTACTCTACCAGGAAAAGTCACTGATTGCTGTGTTCATCTTCCTCCTGTGAACTAAAACCACTAAAGTCTTCATCAGTGCCAGAACTGAACAGCGTCAGAAAAACTTCCTCACACATGTCCTCAGTTTCTTTTTGTTGTTGAAAAAAATACAGTAGCCTAACAGGAAGTCATTGATCGCTATCTTCATGCTCCTCCTGCTGGAAGCTTGTGCTCCGTAGAACAAACGTTGCTATGCGCATGCAGGGGAGTTGTCCCCCCCACTCTGCCCCGTTCTCTCTTCCCCTCCACATATTTCATTGATTCGACTGTGACCTGTT
>JBBPBX010000778.1:66351-77296 GCA_038048925.1 Garcialebias charrua | reverse complement strand
AGCTTTGGTTTTAGTCTCATTGCAGCTCATTAACCCAGTTAGAATGAAACACTATTTCTCCAAACTGAGGCCAGAAGATTTATCTACAACAGGTAAGAAATTACTTGTTCATAAGTTTTCCACAGAAGCCCACTTCAACCAAATGCAGCAATCATTTTTCCAAAACAAACTAGATATGACTGTTGAGTAGACTGTGACTCATAAAAGCGAGACAGCAGGTTCATTTTTAATTGCAGTGTCATGTTACCGAATTCTGATTGTTTGTAGCAAAGTGACCACTACCAGTGAACCACATTTGTGAAAAAAATGATGAATTATATTTCTTATTATTTAGCACTGTCATGGTTTTTAGACCTGGACATTCAGAGCTGTAGTCGGATATTTTTGGTCATGTGAGCACCACAGGTGTCAAAATGTGGTACAAGTGCACCAAAATGATGAAAACTAACTGGCGTTGGATGTAGCAACTTTGTGATGTAGTGGTACACTTTTGTCTCTGAAAACTCTCAGTGGTACACCTCGGTTCTCTGAAACTGTCTGTGAGACACCTTTTCTTGGAAAACCTTCATGAAAAAGTCAGGACACTCTTTGTCCCATTAATTTGAATACAGGACACAAATTATGGTAAAAATGGTAAATGGAGCTTATTTATATAGCGCCTTCCAGCCCCCTCTGAGGAGCCCCAAAGCGCTTTACAATACGAGCCATCTACCCATTCATACACACATTCATACACCGTTAGTGGTAGCCTGCCTTGTAGGGCGCTATCCAGACCTACCGGGAGCAACTCGGGGTTAAGTGTCTTGCCCGGGGACACAACGACACATGGTGGGCGGATGCGGGACTCGAACCTCCGACCTTCCAATTGGGGGTCGACTGCCATTACCACTGTGCCACGGCCGCCCCAAATTATCTCACCAAGAGATTCTTTATTTTTGTTCTAATTCAAATAATCAAAAATAATAACCTTCTGTTATTTTGTATCATCATTATTATTCAATATGTTGAAAATCAACTGTTTATTCCAAGTGACATGTCAAATAGATTTTTCAGTATTTGTTTACAAGTGTTATAGACAGTTTAATCAGTTTAATTCATAAGCTGGCGCTTGTCGTCCCTCCCTCTTTCTAAACAACTTTCTCTCCTTGACTTCTAATGACGTCCTGACTTCAACTAATCTCCTCCTACTTCCTGGTTGAGGAACCAATGGGAAGGAGCGAGTGCTCTGAGGTCAAGCTCCTTTTAAAAGTTCCAACTTTTTCATCAGTTAGGGTTTGGCAGCACGCTCGCTGTAAATCCGATTCGAGCTAAAAAGCTCCAAAATCTTACTAAGAATTCCTTCTGAGGAATATTTTATTTTGAAACAAAAAACCGGAACTGCCTCTACTTTGGTCCGATTTGAGTGGACGCTGGGACGCTGTAAGGGAACACGCTGGAGACCTGCTTGGACATAGCTGGACAGACGATCCTGTTTACGTCTAATACTTGCCCTTTTACCAGAGCCGAGACTGACGTCTTCACAAGGTAACGAGTCGATGTTCTGCTAGTGGACCGGCGTTAAGCTGACATCGCCCGGAGAGTGTGCCATGTCCTGGTTGAAACTCATATCAAGATAACTCCCCCTCTCTTCCTTCCTCCTTTCTCTTAAACCTCTCTTGTCAGTAACATTAAGTCAAAATTGCCTTCACATATAAGTTAATTACCATCTCATAACTTGATCTGTTGTTCCTACACGTCGAGTAGTATGAATTATGGATGCATGATTTCATCTGTTGATGTCAATTTATAGAAAAGTTAATCAATCAATCAAAGTGTACATATGATGTTAATTTAATGATCTGTTAAATAAATGACTGCATCTCCTGATGGGTCAAATATAATTAACGTTTCATTGTCACATTACATCACTCATCTGGCCACACAAGATATTGTTTAATCCGAAAAAGAAGAGAATCCGTGAATAAATAACAATTACTATTCTAGATTTGAACTAGTCTTGAATAAGTAATTACATTTGTGGATAGGTTAAACTGCTTCACATCTTACATACTAGTGGACGTCACATTGTCTTACCACATTCTGGTGGCACCTTCCGTGTCTGTCTTACTACAGTGACTATCTTAAGACGAGATTGTTGCACCGTTTTTTGGGAACATGTTGAAAACTCAAGTCTCTGTGATGCTTGTGTTTTTCCTTTGAAATGTTGTTCCGCCAACTAGTCGCAAACAGTTACAGCCCAGGGAGATACAACATTTAACGATCAATCACTTCATTCTGCTAGTTTATCTCTTCAATCAGTCACAATATTATGAATTTAAAACTGCAACATGATTTTTTTCTATTTGAATTTTTACGTTTCTAACACAAGTTCTACATTGTCAAACAGATGTTTGGGATTCATGTAACTGAAACTCATCCAGGTGAAGGTTTGTGTAAAAACAACTTTAAATATAAATTTAATGTAATTAAAACAAAAAATAGTGCTTTTTTTTCTTATTTATTACAAATTATGCAGTAGACCTTTTCTAGTGAGTGATGCATGTTCAGTGTTATTTCATTATTTATGATGCACATGAACAAAAAATTCAAACCAACGCTGAACATTTGTGCATTTTGACATATTGTGGCTTTGACCTACATGCTCCTGCTGCACATTCTTTTTACTCAGTCTCAAATCTGTTTAAATAATCAAAAGCCACACTCAGCCTTTGCACAATTTACAGACTGAACACTTGAATCTATTGTAAAAACACTGAATGTTGATGTGAACAGAGTTTTACTGACCCTCTTCAGCGTCCCGTGACCTCTGTGCATCATTGCTCTCCTGGCCCACAGACTGCAGAAGCATCCCGCAGAAGGCCTTCATCACAGGGTGGGACTGGCTCACCTCAATCTTCAGATAATGAGCATAGCAGCGGTAGGCTGCAGACAGTCAGGGGGGTCACTCTTAGAGGGCAAAAGCAATAAAACATGTAACACTGCACCCCACGTTGTCTTTGAGGCGATCACACATAATGGCCATACAATCACACTTCTCTTTTTTTTTCATTCCAACCACCTGCTCTTCCTGACAACAGATGCCTTAAATCTGCACCTATTTTAGAAATCAGTGAGCAATTACTGTCCTTGCACGGCACAGAATACAGATATGATACAAGAGTAAGCTGCAGAACAACAGAGTGGATAGAATGCACATTTTTAGCCTCTAAGCAGGATTAAAAAACAAAACCCATCTACGGTATATGAAAACAAAAACCTATTGCACTTATGAGCATAAAACTGGTAGTTCCCATTAAAATGTAAATCCTATACAAGAGAAAACAATGGAAGGAATAAAAATCACAACTTAAGAGTTTGTAATTGCTTATTTCGTTTGGATTTAACGGATTCAAAGCGTGTTTTGTTGCTGAGACAACACCGTCTCCGTCCTGTAGGCCCGATGTTTCAGGATGCTAATTGTACTAAACCGTGACCAGAGGCTCACCTGGGTCGAACGCCTCCACCGCGCGGTTAAGGAGGCTGATATCCATCCGTCCCATGTGGACGATGTTGAACAGGGCAGTGATGATCATGCGCCACAGAGCCAGTAGAACCCCGATCAGAACGTTGACAGGGAACAGCAGATACGTCAGCAGGAACAGATTAACCCTGCAGGATGGACGAGGATGAGTTAGGGTGTTAAAACTTACAGTCATCATTGATGTGTATAGTGAGTAAATCACCTGTTGTTCAGGTCTTGTGTGCCTGCTGTCTTCTTGATGAAGCAAAACCTGGCAGCGATGTGTTGAATCAACAGAGCCAGGAGAATCATCAGCCAGAAAGGCCTGGAAAAAAACACACCAAGCACTTCCTGTTGTGATACAAGTCAGACAAAAGGCACAAAACCAATTTGCTGCTCACAGGAAATGCTGCGAATCCAATTTACTTCTGTACATCGGACATGAAACATGTTGACTGGAAGCTGATTGACCAAGAGCCGTAGTTTCATTCGAAGCTTGCATCACACATGCTCAAATTAAACAAGAACCAGTGGGTTTACATGACAGAAGTGTCAGGATGCAGAAGTTTAGCACATTTAATAAGTAGGAGATGCTCACCACATGCTCCACAGCATCTGAAACAAAATCAGATTCTGTCTTTGCAGGATGGGAATGATAATGAGAAAGACGGCGATCAGCAGGCAGATGAAGAACACTAAAGTCTGGATGATCATTCCTGCAGGGGGGAAGAGCTCAGATCAATGCAACCGTTTTTTTGCTGCACACATAATGCATTGAAGTGAAACCATGTATGAGGCAAACTGTTTGGTTTGCACAGCTAAAGTGCACATTTGTACCGATACAGATGTGAGCTGCGGTGAAGCTGGTGTATCCCATCCAGCAGACCAGAGTCGACCTGGACGCCCGGATACTTCGCTGACAGTTGTAGACATTATAAACATCGCCTCTGTAAAGCGCCTTCAGGTTTGACCTAAAGAAGATGACCAAAGAGTTGCAGCATTGAGCAAAATGTGTTCATTGTTGAATACAGGAACAACCTGACCAACTGAGGTCATTTAGTGGTGGATGTAACAGAAATGCAATTTAACACTTGAACTGCACACCCACTTCTTTTAATTTAACATGTCTATGGCCATTACAAATCACACTGCTTATCTTAAAAGCCATTTCCAATTGCAGCAGCATTTAGTGCAGAGTAAACTCATTTCTGCTTGGGTGATCAGGACTTAATCACATAATGACCCCGAAATTACCATGGATGGACATGGAGGCCATTATTGAACACAGCAATGAGAAAATAGAGGGCCTAGCATTTCTTCAATGGATGCACATAACCCGCCTTGCTCCAAAGGGTTTGAAGATCATCTTATGTTCATCTCACACAACAATGTGAGGTCATTCACAATATTTGTTCTCAGAGTATGTGAGCTATTTATTTTATATGTGAATGACTTGGTAAATGTGTCAGGACTCCTTAAATGTGTCCTTTTTGCTGATGATACCACATTTTTTTGTTTGGGTAAAGATATAGAACAGATGTTGGAATTGATGAAGACAGAATTTGTCAAAATACAAACTTGGTTTAAACTCAATAAATTATCATTAAATCTAGAAAAAACTAATTACATGATATTCAGTAATAAAAAGAAAACTGTTGATGTTCCACTCAAAATTGAGGGTGTTGAGATTTGTAGAGTGAGTGAGGTGAAGTTTTTGGGTGTTATCATTGATGACAAACTGACATGGAAACAACACATAAATTCTGTAAGAATAAAAATAGCTAAATCGATTGCAGTACTATACAAAGTCAGAGACCTATTGAATGATAAAGCTCTGTATTTGTTGTATAACACAATCATTGTTCCACACTTAATCTATTGTATTGATGTTTGGGGGAAAGCGTGTAAAACAATCACAAAGCCTATTTTTGTATTACAGAAAAGAGCTGTAAGAATTATCACTAGAAAACATTACCGTCATCCATCAAGTACATTATTTTATCAACTGAAGTTATTGAAGTTCCATGATTTGGTAGACTATAATATTTTATCAGTTATGTATAGGGCTCAAAATAATGCATTACCTTTAAATATCCAAATGCATTTTGTTAAAAGACAAAGTTGTTATAATCTTAAGGGGACAGAGATGTTTGTAAAACCAAAATTCAGAACTAGTTTGAAGGGACGTTCTACCTCAATCCAGGGAATTAGATTATGGAATGGCTTGGAGAATGATGTTAAAATTGGCAAGTCAATGTTTACATTTAAGAAAATGATCAAAACTAAATTGTTTTAAAAAAATGAAGTAGCATAATGTGTATTGTATTAGCGTTAGAACAATTAGAAAGAGTTATTTATTTTGTTGTTACTGATTGTTTGAAAAAAGGGGCAGATATAATACGATTTTTTTCTTCTTTCTGCTGCCTTTCATTTTTTATATTTTGTCGTTTATGCGATTGTTTGGTATTGTATTTTTTTAATGAACAAATTTTATTTTTAAAAAAGTGTTAATTACTACTACTACATAAAGGTTTAATTCAGTGAACCTGACAGAATTATAGTCATTTTTGTGTTTGCCAAGGTCAGTTAGCTGTGGCATCTTAAACTGTGTTGCCTCCAAAAGTCCATCCGCTGTGGATGTACCGTATTTTTCGGGCTATAAGGCGCACCTAAACTCGTTTGATTTTCTCAAAAATCGACAGTTTATAATCAGGTGCATCTTATGTATTAATTCTGGTTGTGCTTACTGACCTCAAACCAATTTTATGTGGTTATTGTGAATGAGTTAAATAAAGTTTGACTTACCTGACCGTTTTATTTCGCTTAATGCGTCTTACAATCCGGTAAACGCCTTATAGTTTGAAAAATATGGTACATCCAATGATTAGTTTCTGGGAGTTTCAATAAAATTTATTGTGTGGTTCATGAGATATTTTATTAACAGACACAGATGCAGGCATAAATCATAGTGGCGGATAATAAAAACTTTCCGTTGTGTTTTCAGACATACCGATGGAGAACCATGGAGCGCATGAGCAGAACCACGTTGACCAAACACGACAGAGTCATTGCTGAGGTGTAACACACTGTGTGAACATCAGCATGTGAACATTCAGGGAGTTCTCATTCACTGATATTAGTAACAAAGTACAAAAATATTGGTGATGTTAGTGTCGTGCACGTGGCCGATGGTTTCCCTCACCTTCCACGCACCATATGTAGTAAATCACAATCGTCATGACCTCGTGTTTGTCTGGAGACAGAATGATCTGGAAACCAGCTAAAACATTTGCAATAGATTCATCCACTCCGTATCGGGCGGTCTGGAGAGTCGGCACTACAGTCAGGATCAAAACTAGACCCATCTGAAGGAAAATAAATATCTTATTCATCACTTTGTCATCATCTTTACAAATATTAAACACTCTGTACAACTATTGTATTAAAAGTTTGACTAGTTTTATTGAACTGCAGCCAGAACCCTGCAGCTTTTTTCCCTCTGTGATCAGAAAAACATCTAAAATATTCATCAGGATGAAGTTATTCCGTGCTTATGAATCCTACTGCTCACACAATATTCACAAAGTAAAAATGACATGTGTGTTATACCTGATACAGGCTTATAAAAGACACCACGCATGATATTGCCAACTTCAGAGGGAAACGGAAAGCTGTTGGAAACACAACAGAAGTTTTATGAAACATTGAATTACTTCTGATTTATGTAAAACAGATCTAAGTATGGCAGCGATGTCTATAAATGTGCATTTCCTCTCCTTACACATAACCATTCATTGCACGATCACAAAATGTTCAATGTTGTTGATCAGTTGTCACTTACATTTAATTTTTGCTATTTTAAATGAACTGTGCATGCGTATTGTATTTATACAGTTTCGTAAACGGATTAATATTTCATGTGCTTGGCTTCATATTTGTTTCTTTTCACTTAAAAATAATTTCTAAGAGAATTTACATGTATTTGACATCCAAATCTTTATGGTGCAACCGAAAGACAAAGACATATTTACCGTCCTCTGGTGTGTAAATATAAGACTTCACAGCATCGACTATTCTCTGCGGGAGTTTAGGTTTGTTTGTGCTCGACGTGCTGGACATAAACAAGAAAGAGTCACACACAAACTGCATTAAACACATGAGCTGCATGAAACTGAAGGAGAACAACTGTACTTTTAGATTGTGAATCAGTAGACTAAAGAAATCATAATTCAACTGAAACATTTGGGGGGAAAAGTTAAATAAAGTTTTCATCTTTTATAATTCAACTCATTTTAGAGTAAAGTAAAATTCAGTCACAAACAAAGTGTTTATTGTTAACCTCACGCAGAAGCTTTCTCTTATAGAATTAAAAAAACACTATTGCATGAGCTGAAACATACAGCAAATTCAAATCAATGAAGTTTTCTACACCAAGACGTTGCCAAGTTACATTCTGCTCCTATAAAATGACATGGCAGAAGAAAAGTGAAGCTGCTGTCACTTTAACTTTAGTGTACATTTTTCAAGTTTTTGTTCAGATTTAGATCCTATTTAAGCAGCTGACTTTCATTTGTTTAGTTTTGATATGTCATATTTTGCACAATACTTAAGCATATTTTGATTTTAAGTACTGGTCTCTTTTATTCAGTGTTGATTATGGGACAAATTCATGACACATTCAGGGTCACGTCTCTAACTTTAGTGTCAGCCAGCCTCTAGTTATAGATACAGTATTGCTCTCTTCTGCAGGGCTCACCAGAGCTAACTCACATAAAACATTTGTTCATTTATTTTTACTCCAGATGCCCTTCCTGATGCAACCTGGGCTCGACGACACAAGATTTTAAAACCACCGATATACCGCAGCCCCACCCTCAGTTGCAGTACACTGAATAAAATAAAAACAGGTTTTAAAGAGGTTTATGTGTTTTAAAGGTGACTTGACTATTTAAAAGTAGGGTTGTAAGTTCAAGTCCCCCACTTTATTGCACCTAATATCCAGCTGACTGCACATCCCGACTCCATGTCACATGACAAACCCAATGGATGAGTCGTCAAACAGAAAGAAAAAAAATTAGTCTTCTGTCATTATTTGTACCTGACTCTTCTGGGTTTCTTCTCTCTAAGCATCTTCTTTATATAGTCTCCATAATAGCTGCTGCTCAGATCCTAGAAAAGTAAAAATGAACAGATATTTAAAAAACAATGATAAAAAACTTTACATGAGAAGTTCAAAGATACAAAAAATGTACGCCATTCTGGAAAACCACAAATTTACCAAACACATTCATTTTAGGTTATAAAATAGGCTCAAAGCACAGACTGTTGGTAATTTTTCTGTGTGTATTCATGTCCAAAATGGAGATAAAAGTCTGAGAATTACAGCTGTTTCAAATGTAGTTGAAATGCAAAGCTCACATCTGTTTCAGCCATTCACCCAACAGCTGTTTGATGAAACTAAGAAGTGTGTGTCCATTTGTTGGTCAGATCTGCCATCCTTTTCAAGACAAGTGAACCACACTTTCAAAGATGGATTTTTCATACAACCTTTATTTATACAGGTTAGTCTCATTGAGACTCTAGGACACATTTACAAGAGATACCTGATTTTAACAAAGAGTGATGACAACAGACGGCAACAATGACAGCGGGAGACAATCATAAAAGAAAGCGTATAAATTGAAAAAATAAATAAATGGAAGAAATTGATATTAAAAAAGAAAAACAGTTACATTTAGGAGGAATAGGAGCGAGACAGCAGTCTGGTGCTGTCAAAGAGAAGCACAATCACACTAGTAGGTTCAAAAATATATTTAAAAAAGTCCAGATATCCACCAAAAACTTCAGTGGTGGATGACAAAAAGCCCCAGAGCATCTAACAGGGTATAGAAGACTCTCCAGAAGGTCAGTGTTGTGTTGGTGGAGTTTAATATAATGAGCATATCTTATGAGATCAAATACAGAAGCATCACAACAACTAACAAAAGGTTTCTTGAACTCAGGAATGAAAAGGCCGGATTAGACTTTGACTGAAAACGTTTTAAAAAGATAAAGTGGTTTTGAAACATAATTTTTTGGAACTGGGTCTCTGGTGCTGTTTAATAATAGAAGTGTAAGAAGATCAAGTCATCCTTCATTTCTTTATCGTTTGTTTTCAAGGGGACAGATTTTCTTCTACTCTTAACATAATCTTTATCAGCTGTTCAGTCTTTCTCAAGAACAAAGATGGTTTTTGAGTGTTGGTTGCTTATTCACATACTTTCTGTCCACTGTGTGACCATTTTCAGATGACTGATATACTTTGTATATATTATTTGTTCTGAATGTGAATAGTTGTCTCATTTGTCTCTATGTGATGGACTGGTGACCTGTCTTGGTGTCCCCCACCTCTCACACAGTGACTGCTGGATGTGGGCACCAGTGAACCATGAAACTTGAAAAGGAAGAAGCGGGTAAAGATAATGGATGGATTTATGCTATTGTTCAAGTCATCTCTTACACGGACATGAGTCATTCAGGCATAAAAAGTTTATAAACTCAAAGGATGACCAGTGTTGTATGTAGACAATGACATATTGTAAAAACCTTCACTGGGATCGTAACGTACCAGTAGCTAGATGTAAAGTAAAGACACATGTTCCAATTTTTTAAGATGAAGTTGTGATAAATACCCAAAATTGCAGTTTGATAGGATTTTAGCAACATGTTGATTCCCAAAGAGCTACAATCTGAAAACTGCTCAGGTCAGGTGGGCTGACCTTTTCTTTTTGTCCACTTTTCTTTTGCTCAGGCCACACAAAATGCTATCATGGTCTGGTCCAACTACTGGAATTGAGTGAGAAAGCAGCAAAAGTGAGAACAAAAAAGACTGAAAGACCTTCAGAAAGTTCTGATGCTATTGATTGAGACCACTTAAAAAAACAGACTCCTTGAAAGCAAAATAAAGCAAAGTGGGGTGTTTAAACCTTTGCTCAGTGCTGTAGTTTCTGCTGAAATTCAGTGAAATGATCTAAAGGCTGACTCAAATTTATATCTCAGTCCAGATGCAAAGTAATCCCAAAGATGCCGTAAAAGCAATTTGTGGGGGTCGAAGGTGAAAAAGCTCAATATTCTGCAAAGGTTGAACCAGTGACTGAGCTGCATGTGACTTCCAAAATGCAAAACACATAGTTAAAAAAAAAATGCATAAGGACAAACAATAAATAAAGAAAGCTGCAGTAAAAGTCTGGTAAAGCATCACAAAAGAGATACAGTAAATATGTCCCTGGTGCCATTTACTGTACATTGAGATAATAATTGTGTCTAAAAGATTCTTCTAGTGAGTAGTTTAATTACATGTTTCATATCCCTACACACTTCTTTCAAGGGAGACATGGGAGTTTGCCCAACCATATGTTTTGTGGACTTGGAGAATGCATTCAACAAAGGTCTTCAATGTACACTATG
>JBBPBX010000778.1:54632-66334 GCA_038048925.1 Garcialebias charrua | reverse complement strand
GGGGGTGCTGACAATGGGATTGGGGGATTGTTGCTGTGGGCCATTCAGTCCCTATAAGTGGTGCAAAAGTTTGGTTTACCATTAACCCCACTTACTACCATTGCTGGCAGTAAGTGGGGTTCCTCAGGGTTGGACTCCTCCAGGGCTGCCCATAGTCATAGATTCTGTTCATAACTTTTATGGACAGAATTTCTCAGTGCAGCCAGGGGGTGGCCTCGGGGGCCGAGATGGTGTAGAGGCAGGGCAGCCGGCTCAGGACCGGAAGGTCCCGGGTTCGATCCCCGGTCACTGCATACCTCGTTGTGTCCCTGGGCAAGACACTTAACCCCGAGTTGCTCCCGGTAGGACTGGCAGCGCCTTGCATGGCAGGCTACCTCTACCGGTGTATGAATGTGTGTATGAATGGGTGGATGGTTGGTACTGTGAAGCGCTTTGGGGCCCCTCATAGGGGGCTGGAAAGCGCTATATAAGTAAGCTCCATTTACCATTTACCAAGAATCTATCTCTGCTATTTGCAGATGATGCAGTTCCCTTTCAGTCATGTCTCTCGGTGCAACATATCGCTATGGGAATCTGCGCCTCCGCGCAGTTACCTGAAGTAATACACTCACGCCTTTACGGCAAGGGCGTCAGCGTTGCGCCAGAGGCCCCACCCTCTGGGTACTTAAGCCGCTGACGCCCATCCCACTTTCTCTTATTGCCCTTCACCTCGCTTAAACCTGAAACACTCTTCTCGGATTTTCTCTGTTGTTCATCGCTCGACCAGAGGTGAGCTTGCTCCCTACACAGAGCGTATTTTCCTATGGACTGCCGGGCTGGGGAAAGCTGGTCCGGCACATTTTTCCTTCACCCCGAAGTTTTCTTCTCCTCTCTCCACAGACTGCTTCGCTCGACGGCGCTGACTGTGCAGCACCGCTACCTTGCTAACAAGTAGCAGGCTAGCCGGCGAAAGCGACACGAGGAGGGAGACGTCTCCGGACAACATTAGCACTGCTAACGGGCTTAACTCTTCTCAGCCATGGCTCCTGAAAAGGTCATGCGAAAACCCAAAACTCAAAGAAGACCAGCAGGCCAGCGAGCCCCAGCTCCCGTGCCTTTTCTCTTCTGCTTTTCTACTGCTCGGTTAGCGAACGCTAACTGCAAGGCACGCTACCTGCTAAGCTAACGAAGCTAACAGGCCAGCAGCCTCGAGCAGCTCAGCGAGAGGACGTCCTCGGACAAGGAACTCTGGCAGGCTGTGAGCTCCGGCTCCCGAACCTGCTTCAGCGGATCTGGCTACCCCCTTTTTCAGCAGCGGACACCCACGAGGCCTGTTTGATCTGCTCAGGGATGCTACATGCAAAGACACTCAAAGTTTTTCTCGCGGATGACCCCGGAGAAAGGAGAGTGGAAATCGAGTAACCCCGCTGCTATCTGGCTAGCTCCCATAGTTAGCATGGCTAACCAGGAGCACCCATGACAACACAGGGCGGACGACGGCGTTGCTAACATGATTAGCGCGGCTACGAGCGGACAACGAAGGACTCCATCGTGAGGTATGTGAAAATGCTTGGTCTAGCTTGCTAGCTAACCTTCTCATATTTTGCCTGTTTCGCTATCCTGTGCGGCTGAATCGACGGTAGAATTCATCGCATAACTAAGTGTTTTTTTACCGATGCTGCGCTGCTTGAGGGCCCATCTTAGCACCGCTAGCGGGCTCACGAGTACCTCCATGTTTAGCCCAGGCTAACAAGGAGGCTCTCTGTCCAGCACAGTCCAGGAGGAGGAATTTCAGCTACCTGTTCAGTTGCGCTACCTGGTAGTTTTCCTATGCCCACGACGAAACATCGTGACGCTGAGAGCTTATCCACCCATGAGGCTATGGATGACTCTCTGATGTTAACCATGTCAGGACCCGAGGGACCCTGGTGGGGTTGTAAAGTAAAATCATACACTCTCAGGTATTAAACTCATAATTAAACTCATGTATTAAACTTTTCACCTCATGTTAAGAATCATGCACTCCAAATGACTTTGTGCATCTTGTGACCATCTTAAATCTGCTGACTCTGTGCATCTTTGTGACCATCTGTGTGAAACCAACCATTTGTTCCTCATTTTAAATGTCATTTTCCTCATTTTATCTGCTGACTGAAATGTGACCTTCTCGTTTTAGTCTAAAAACACTTGCATTATGAAGAAAGTGATGAATACTCATTTTCCATGTGCTATCAGCAGTTTCCACCTTGTGACAGATAAGCACCTCCTCATTCCACCCATTGTATCACCCTGTTCCTCCCTAAAATTTGCTCCTCCTGCGCGAGGGTTTTTAACCATGCTGTGTTACACTTTGAGCTCAGAGCAGACCCAGACAGCTTCGTGCCTGTATCATTCTGTTCTCAATCTTGCAAGATTCATTAAATCTTTTAAACTTGAACTTCGTTTGGACAGCCTTGTCTTGTTATCCAGTTTATTCAACAGGGTGGACAAGGACGAGTGGCCTCGGTGCTACAGGCCCACCAGGCAGAAAAGCTACAGGAGCTTTAAGGGGCCACCAACAAAAAGAAAAGGAAAGTCTGAGATGCCCCTGCACCATTACAGGCGCTCTCACTCACAGAGGGAGAGAAAATGCCGAACTTTTACCACCAGTACCTGTGTTTAAGGAGCACAGACTAGCTGGTTCGGAACATTTAAGCACACAAGAACACTCAGACCCTTGTGTAATAAAGAGAAATTGCCATCCACACACGACAATAAAGTCTCAGACTACTGAATGCATCCTGGTCCCAAAATGGGAACAGGGCTTCAGGTTTGCCCGCTCATGCAGTAGGGGAACCTGACCTTTTGAGCCCAGACTTCACTTGTAAAACGCTACAAGGAGCTGGTGGTATGTGTGTGCGCACTAAACATAACTCATCTACTGTATGTGTAATAAAAAACAAACACTGTTTCATGCATATACAAGAATGAAAGTACCAAAGCACAGACTGCCCTGGTTCTTGACTCACCACTTTTGGGAAACACAAACTACTAGGTCAGACTATGAACCGCAGTGGGACACACGAGTTCTGCCTGAGACAGTCAGATCTCGCGATGTCTTCTGTTGGGCAGACCAGCCTGCTCCAGAGTACGCGAGAGGGGTCGAAGGCCACCCCTCCCACATTCAAACATGGAAAGCAGCAGCTAGACATCCCTCCCAGGCTCGTGGCGCACGCGCAGGCCTGGAGGAAGTGTCTGACAAACGAATGGGTCATGACGACGGATGCGTTGTGGGCTCAAGCTGCAGTTCATCAAGGGACCCCCCCCCCCCTTTCGTGGGGGTGCTACGTTCGGACATTAACCAAGCACGCGCGCACGTGCTAAGGTAGGAAGTGTCAAAGATGCTACAGAAAGGAGTAATAAATATTGTTCCAGGACACAAACCATGCTCTGGTCAGCGCAGCAAGCTCTACCTGGTGCCCAAAAGAGATCAATCCCTGAGACCGGTCCTGGATCTCAGGACTCTGGACAAGAAAACAAGAACTTTCAAGTTCAAGATGTTGACACTGCGGCAGGTTCCCCAGTCCGTGAGACCTGGGGACTATGCATGTACAGTGGATTTGAAAGACGCCTATTTCCATATGGGCGTTTGGAGGAGGCACAGGAAATTTCTCCGGTTTGCCTTCGAAAGGAAAGCTTATGAATGCAAAGCCTTACCCTTCGGTTTGAAGACTGCTCCTCGTACATTTACAAAATGTCTGGATGCAGCCCTGACCCCTCTTAGGAATCAAGGAGTCAGGATTATGAACTACCTGGATGACCTCCTGGTTCTGGCTGGAAGCAGAATACAGGCCCAGTCACACTCCTGCAGGGTGATCTCTCACCTGGAGTCTCTCGGTTTTGTCATAAACCTACAAAGGAGTGACCTGACCCCATCACGGATTACCGTATTTCTGGGAGTGCAGATCTAAACCATCCGGTACAGGGCATGGCTCTCAGAGGAACGTGTTTCCTCGATTCGCCGTTGCCTGGCAAAGTTTAAACTGAATCAACGGATTCCCCTGAAAACGTGCCAACGCCTTTTAGGCCTCTTGGCGGAAGCCATACCCTATGTGCCAAATGCATTGCTGAAGATGCGGGCCCTGCATATATGGCTAAACCATCAAAAATGACCTGCCACCGTCTGGGTGAGCAGGAAAGTTTAGAATAATTTCAAAGTGCCTGAGGGCCCCGGGAACCTTGGAGGGACCTGTCTGTGTTAACGGAAGGGGTCCCGTAAGGTAGGGTGTCATCCCGTGTGGTCATCACGATGGACGCCTCGAAAACAGGATGGGGAGGCAGTCTGCAGAAATCAGAATGCCCGAGGCCTCTGGAATGAGCAGGAAGCAAGATTGTACATCAACTTCCTGGAGTTGTTGGCCGTATTCCTGTCAGCAAAATACTTCTTTGGTAAAGGTCTGATTGCGGGACAGCACGTCCTGGTGTAATCAGATAACAAAACCACGGTGTCCTTCATTAACTGGGAAGGGGGGACGAGATCCCAAGCCCTCCTCAGCCTGACACAGAGGATGCTCACATGGTACGCTCCAGGATTATTGTCGCTCAGGGCGACTCATGTTCCGAGTGAACTGAATTACGGAGCGAATGCCCTCTCAAGAGGGCCTCTTTTGGAATCAGAATGAAGACTGAACCCACGAGTCGTGGATCAGGTCTGGTCACGGTTTGGAAGAACCTCGGTGGACTTGTTCCCATGCAGAGCCAGCTCACAATGTGACCTCTACTTCTCAATGTTCAGGGATACCATGGCAGTTGCCTTCTTACAGAGACCTGCTGACTCAGGCACGTGGGCAGCTTCTACACCCATGTCCGGAGCTATGGCAGCCTTCAGCCTGGCCACTGAAGGGAACTGGCTGAGGGCCTAAGGCCTGATCGTCTTTGTTCCAACAACAACAACAGCATACACAAGGGAGACCCTTGGTGCTTATGTTTACTTGGGAGATGCTTCAGTGGAAGGGTTCCCCTCTCCTCTGACAGTTCTCCAACATCAGGATGGGCCTCTTTGACAGTCCTAGAAGTTGTCTGTTCAAGAAGCAGATGAGGGACTCGTGCGTGCCCTTTTTATATATGACATTTTTCCCCCTGGGGACCTGGAAGTTTACCCTGTGCTTGAACTGGGTTCTCTACCTCCACATTGCCATCTGATTGTCAGTGGCGTAATAGGTCCCTTGCTCTTTTCCTCCTGCTTCTCAAGATTTCCAGGGAAAAAGGAGATGATAAGTAATCACACTAGCAGAGGATGCTTATGTTGTCTCCAGCTGGTGTTTTCATCTATGTGTCCAGTGGTAACATCAGGCTGATGTTTCTACATGTGGCATTTTTCTTCTCAGGCTGTGCTCTCTACATACCTTGAGGAGAGCGGGTGGGAAATGCCTGCCGTTTTAAGGCAGATTTTCTCACTTGCATTTTACTGAGCATTTCAAGGGCGTGAATGGATTACGTTCCCATAGCGATATGTTGCACCGAGAGACATGACTGAAAGGGAACTGAAAGTTATGCACCATAACTCATGTTCCCTGAAGGAAGGGAACGAGGTGCAACATACCTTGCCCTTTTAAATGCTGAAAGCTCGGTGAAGTGCATTTTAGAGAAAGTGGGATGGGCGTCAGCGGATTAAGTACCCAGAGGGCGGGGCCTCTGGCGCGACGCTGACGCCCTTGCCTTAAAGGCGTGAGTGTATTACTTCAGGTAACCGCGCGGAGGCGCAGATTCCCGTAGCGATATGTTGCACCTCGTTCCCTTCCTTCAGGGAACATGAGTTATGGTGCATAACTTTCAGTTTTGTTAACATCGTTGTGCCGTGATCTTCACCTCTCATTGGAATAGTCACATCCAAGTGCAAAGTGGTTGGGATGAGGACCAGCATTTCTAAATCCGAGGCCATGGTCCTCAGTCAGAAATGGGTGGATTGCCTTCTCCAGGTCAGGATTGAGATTCTTCTTCAAATGGAGGAGTTCAAGTATCTCTGGGTTTTGCTCACAAGTGATGGATCAGTGAAGTGGATCAGGGGCGGCTGTGGCGTAGTGGTAATGGCAGTCGTCCCCCGATCGGAAGGTTGGAGGTTCGAATCCCGGTTCCCCACACCACGTGTCGTTGTGTCCTTGGGCAAGACACTTAACCCCGAGTTGCTCCCGGTAGGACTGGATGGCGCCTTGCATGGCAGTCTGCCACTACCGGTGTATGAATGTGTGTATGAATGGGTGGATGGTTGGTATTGTAAAGCGCTTTGGGGCTCCTCATCGGGGGCTGGAAAGCACTATATAAATAAGCTCCATTTACCATTTACCATTTACCAAGTATTGCGGACTCTGTGCCAGTCCATTGTAGTGAAGATGGAGCTGAGCTACAAGGCAAAGCTCTCTGTTTACATTGGGTCTATGTTCCCTCAGCTATGGTCACAAATATTGGGTAGAGACCGAAAGAAAAAAAGGTGTGTACAAGTGGTCAAAATGAGTTTTCTCCACCACGTGGATGGAATCTTTCTTAGAAATAGAACAAGAAGTTCAAATATTCAGGAAAGATTCGGTGCTCCTCCACATCGTGAGGTGCCAGTTGAGGTGGTTTGTGCAGATGGTAAGGATGCCCCCTATAGATGCCTCTGTAGGGAGGTTTTCTTGGCATGTCCTACTGGGATGAAACCCATACAAAAACTTAGGACACGCTGGATGGACTGTCTCTTGGTTGAAGGAGGTGGCTGTGGAAAAAGATGTTTGGATCTCCTTCTTGCTTCGCCCATGACCCAGCTTCAGAACAAGCAGAAGATAAGAGATGAATGAGTTACGATCTTTATTTAACTACAGTACTTTAGTCTGGCTGTCAAAGTCCAAATATTTCAGAAACTGTCATATTACCGTACTTTTTGGGCTATAAGTCACAGTTTTTTGCATAATTTGCATGTCTTGCGACTTATGCGGCGAAGCGACATCTTTATGAATTTCCCCCATATTTCTAGACCAATTTTTGGCTGAGATATGACCGTTTCCATTCATTCTAACGGAAAAAATTGAGCAGTACCACTTTCGGCCGCTAGTGGCGCAGTACCATTTTTGGCCATTAGGGTCCACCGAGCGTTCCCAGCTCATGTGTCCGACAGCAGCCTTCTCTGCTCGGACTCACTCTGTCGCAGCACGGCCTCCTGCTCTCTGGAGGTCTGAACTACCTGTTACCTCAGGAGTTGGCAGAACTCTTCACCAGCGACACATGAGGATGAAGAATTCAACGGGTTTGAATAAAAATAAATAAATAGGTGTTTCTGTCATCATTATGGGCGGGTGAGCATGTAGTAATTTTAAAGCCGCTTTATTTCGTCTGCTTCATTTTGCCATGTTTTAACCGTCAAAGTGCATTTATTAAGAAAAGTTCAGCTGAGACACACTTTTACTATAATGTCAGCAAACAAATATATTTTTTTAGGTGTTTATCTTGTTAAATTTTAAAGACATGAAGGTTTTCGCTGCGCGCGCGCACGTTTGGAAGACCCGACAAGCAAAACTATTTAAATTCAGCGGATTTGACCATTTTTTTATTTTTTATTATTTTTTTTTTCTTCTTTCGGCTTTTTTCCCTGCGTTAGGGGTCGCCACAGCGAACTGGTCGCACGAAGCGGAAGTGGATTTGACCATTATGTTCATTTATTAAGGAAAAGTTCAGCTCAGACACATCTTTGCTATAATTTTCAGAAAACAAATAATTGTTTTTAAGTTTTAATCTTGTTAAAGTCCTACCGTGCACGCTCCTGTGGCCATTTCGCAGCCAATCCATTTTTGGCAAAACACCGGCCCACATTTCCGGGTTGTCAGCGGTGACGCATAACATACGCGACGTGTCAGCGGTGACGCATAATAGATGCGACGTATACAGAGGTGAAACACGTTTATGGATTTTTCCACTTTATTGGACATAATTGGACTGATGCGACGTGTAAGGCGGAAAGTACGGTAAGTAATTTTTATTGTATGTAATTGCTTTTGGTCATTTGTGAAAGGTAGTTTTGATCAAATTAATTAGGTTTTCATTCAGGTCTCACTTGTGAATGACTGTTTGAGGCTCAATGTGATTTATCTGTATAAATAAAGGTTGAATGAAAAAAATCTAGATCCATAGACAATCACTTCACCACACTTTGTCACACTCATACCAATATCAGCATCAAATGCAAACAGGATTGTCTCTCCCTGAATAAAAAAAAAAAACAAGGTGGCCTTTTCATCATTTGATCAAGGACGTAGGCCTGTTTGAAACCAGTTACGGTGCATCAAATCTGCTTAAAATGATTGTGCCACTGGTGCCCAGTGGGTCTTACAGGCTCCACAGTCTGAGCAGGGTAAGCTCCAAAATTAGCTGGGCAGCTTGTAAAAAAGGCTTTTCACGTACAAATTCAAATTCAGAGCAAATGTGCTCTTTTGTAAGCTGTTCTTTGTGCCTGAACGTAACATTTCAGTGAAATGTATTTAAATTACTATACAGCTGAATCATCCTGAAGTGGACCTGTCAGAGGAGCTGCTCTCAGACTGAACCTTACCTCGGTGGCGTTGATCGTTTCAGAGCTCTTGAAGCCTTTGAACAAAAGCAGGGGATACTGGAAACTAAGGAACGCCAAGCAAACTATCTGGGGCAGGCTGGAGAACAGAGAGTAGTACTTGTGTATCTGCAAAAGTAGAAGAAGAGGAAAAAAATGTCACCTAGCAACTTTTTCCGGGGGTTTTGAAGCAACATTCAGAAAACAGTCATGGACTGTCAAATACTGTATGTGATTATTAGCATTACATAAGTGTGTGTTTTATTGGATCTAACTAAAGTGTTTAAAACTAACAAAGCCTACTACCGGTAATTAAAACTCAGACAGTGCTGTTTTGATTTGCAGCCATTCAGAAAGAAAAAAAACCTAAAAACTTGGCACAAATGTTAGAACTGGATTAAGTTTAAATGTGTGTCGGTGAATCCTTCTTGACAGCTCAATATTCAATTCTGCTTTTTGTGTACACCACAGACTGGCCTCTTTTGTTTCTCAGACAGTGGGTTTCCAGACCAGAAAAAAGCAGCTTAAAAAAACAACCCTTAATATTCTGCTGGACATGCCATACAAAAACTGTCTGAGAGTTAAAGGTGAAAACTTAAAACATGTACTTATTTATTCCTCTCCCACTAAAAGTTCTGAGCTCATTGTTCACTCAGATTCTTACTCACCACAGGTGTTTTGGGACAGTCGATTTTTTGCCACACCAAGACAATAAAGTGTGTCCACGATAAGAAGCTGCCAAGGACGTAGCCAACTTTATTATGTAAAGTGCCACATGCCAGGAGAGGGTAGTACAGAGTGGGGTAATAAAAGACTCCCAGGATCACCCAGGGCTCTGCAAACACAGCAGAAGTGTGTGAAGGTACAGACAGCATCAACGTGGAACAATGTTCAAAATGAAACCTGTTTAAAGAACACAAACCGATGGAAACTTTTACTGTTTTACTGGGGATTGTGTAAAAAAACAAAACAGCACACCTATTCCTTACAGTCATTTCTTTTGTAACTTTAGGCACAAAGCTGCTCAAACACAAGATTAAACACAATCTAAAGAATAAAATAATAATCAGTTCCACTTTACAATAAGACTCTCCTTATAGAAGACTAATAAATAGTTTATAGATATGTTATTAATTCCTCTATAAGCACTTTATAAATGATTAATAACTGTTTATTATGCATTAATTAAGGGTGACAGACAAAACTGACCAGTTTCTTGCCAAATAGCGAGCCAGAACTGTTCACCCATATATTTCATCTAGAGTTGTTATATTAAACATTTCAGACAATTTTACTACCTTGTAAGCACAAAAAGCAGTTGTATTTAGCATATAATATTGTAATTTATCACACTGCATTGTATCTACAACTAATATTATATCCTAAAAAAATAGGTTTACAAATGCTTATTGTGCTTACAAGGTAGTGACTTAATCTGAAATGTTTAATATAACAACTCTAGAATAGATGAAATATAGGTGAACAGATTTGGTTCACTATTTGGCAAGAAACTGGTCTGTTTTGTCTTTGTCACCTTAATTAATGCATAATAAGCAGTTATTAATGATTTATAAAGTGTTTATAGAGGAATTAATATTATATCTATAAACTATTTATTAGTTATCTATATGAGCCTTATTGTAAAGTGGTACCCAATAATCTAGTTCTAATGAATACAGTACATGTGCCAAAATATGTTTTTGGAGATTTCTCCTTGTTGGACACCTGCAGTCACTCCTCTAAACACTTTTCTTTATAAGTAGAGCTGAGTTTAAATTAAATCCACTCTATGTTAGAAGTGAAAGCAGACAATGGGGTGGAAGAAGAGCTCACGTTTGTTCTTTGAGTCTGTGGTGAACGGGAGGGGATTTGGTGACACAAGCAGACCCCACAGTTTGCATAGGAGGACTCCAAACACAGCCACTGCCAGGCCCTTGTGCTGCGTGTGATCCAGGAAGTTAACCGGACTGTGAAATAAAATGGCAGCAGCTCAGTGCTTGCACTTTAAATCAAACACAAACATAAACTTGTTAAACTGTGTATCTTTAAAATTTAAGATTTGACGTTCCAGGCTCTCGTTTTCAAGTTCAAATGAGCATACAAAGATTTCTGAAGCTTTGATTTAGCTTAGAATAAAAATACCTTTCAGACTTTTCAACTTTTATTGAGTGAATGCTGTCCTAAAAGCCCTATATTAAGGCTGTTAACGTTAATGCTTTAACTCATGAGATTAATGTAAACAGATTAATGCATTAATATTACATGATGCAGATTAATCACGTTACCTATTTTGACCTATAAAAGACTCTACCCTGCACTGGTAGAGCGGTCATTTCTAACCTGAACCTGAAGCTCAGCCGACCCATATTCGGCCCGGCGCTCCAAAATGTGTGTGTGTGTGTCTGTGTATGTGTGTGTGTGTGGCCGCTGATCATGTTACACAAGTGGACTTTACATTCATTTGAAATGCAGAAAAAAAAACTATTTCTATATACGGTATGTATATACCGGTATATTTTGGTCTAAAAGTTACTGATATTGTGGGCTTACTCTATTGTTTACATGTTTTCATCACATACATGACAATGAGACATTTAACATTGTTTGAAACAAAATTACTTCTTTAAACCTTACAGAGTATGGAAAACTGGTTTGAGACAATAAAACGTTTTCTTCAACATTTTATTGAAAACCGTCATATTTACATTTCAAGCATACAAAGCTGATTAATCACAGCCCCCAGAGTGCGATTAATCAGATAAAAAAATTTAATCTTTTGACAGCTCTATATATATATATATATATATATATATATATATATATATATATATATATATATATATATATATATATATATATATATATATATATATATATATATATATATATATATATATATATATATATATATATATATATATATATATATATATATATATATATATATATATATATATATATATATATTATATATATATATATATATATATATATATATATATATATATATATATATATATATATATATATATATATATATATATATATATATATATATATATATATATATATATATATATATATATATATATATATATATATGTATATATATATATATATATATATATATATATATATATATATATATATATATATATATATATATATA
>JBBPBX010000778.1:22918-52731 GCA_038048925.1 Garcialebias charrua | reverse complement strand
GTGGTAAAAATGTTCAACCATAAGAATAAAACATAGTTGTCACCATTTCATTCTGCATTGATCTTGCATTGATCTTGCTTGGTTTGAGTGAACATCTCAGACAGTTTTGTATACATTTTAAAAGTTTGCACGTGTTAAAACTTCTGATTTAACTGGAGTTAGTAGGAGAGATCATATATGCCCAGTTTTAGCTTCTCTTCATTGGCTCCCTGTCTGTCAAGTCCAGAATTGAATTCAAAATCTTCTAACCCACAAAACCCTCAACAACCTAGCTCCATCTTATATTCTAGATCTTATTGTTCCATATTTTCCTATATGAATACAGGTAGTCCTCGACTTACAACGGCCTCGACTTACGACGTTTCGGGGTTACGACACGCATCTCCATAAAAAATAAAAAAATATATTTTGAATTTTTTTATTTCTAAAGCCGAGTTCCTTACGGTTTTGATGGCAGTAGCAGTAGCTTGACGGCAGAAACAGCACACTCAGTGGAAAAGTACAGGAGACCCCATTGTTTGGACCGGAGGTTTACGAGGCAGAGAGGCTACAGCTGAGCAACGAGCTAACATGCTAACAGACGGATGAAGACTCCACCAGCTCCCAGTAGGAAAATAACTTTTTTTTTCCCTTCATTATGGCTCCAAATGTATGTGTTTTTTGATAATTATGTAGGGTACTGTGTTAGGATAGGCTAAGTGCTTGGTAAAATACAGTATTGTACGTATAAGGTGCAGTTTGGACGTATTTTCCGACTTACAACGAAATTCGACTTACGACGTCACGTAGGAACGGATCTCCGTCGTAAGTCGGGGACTACCTGTATTTGAAAATATAATTTACATTGAGTGAGAAGCACAAGATAAACGTCATTTGGTTATGCCACTTGAGTTCAAACGTTTCTCTTCTTTTTTGATTGGAAAAAACTATAAAATTAGATTTCTGATTAAGGCAAAAAGACACTTTGTGAGATCAATTTTATTCATTTAGGAAAATGAAAACCCATCATGATATTGAAAACTCCTTTTATGAGTTGCGGCTCTGCACTGGATGAATGACAGTGTGCTGCTGTGTGAGGTGAATCTGACAGGACGACAGACTTACAGATATCGCAGTGATGGATATATGATACAGCATGTCATCAGCAGTGGGCTCACATGGTGGGATTGTTCTAGATCAGGAAACAAAAGAGTCACTTGTTAGCAAAAACATAAGCACTTTGGGCCCTGAGCCGACCTTGACGTGCACCGCTTTAAACTTTTCACATGTCAATATCAGGATCATTTGTGGCTGGAAACTTTGTGGCTGAAATCCCAGAGCGGAGCAGAGATTTGGATTTAAACGGATTGGTATCAGCGTGACACAGGAAAACAACAAAGGTCTTTCTTTCATGTTTATGTGACAGAGGAGCAAGAATGCCTGGCCATGGGGGCAGTGTTCACAACCAGAAAGGGCGTCAAACGTCAACTTTTTGTGTTGGGACAGTCATTACGGATAGAACTGCACCTAAATGTAGCAGATATATTGAAACGAGTCTTCCATGTTCAAACAATACGAGTACCTTTAATTAGACACACCAGTCCACCTGATGCAGCGTGGTTTGGCCAAACCTGCTGGAAGTTGTAGCTGCAGAAAAGCAACAACCCAACACAAACAGTGTCTTTCTGTCTAATTGTTCATCACGGTGTGCAAATGTGTGGGACAAATGATGAACAAATGTTAAAAAAGAAATGAAAAAAAGTGTTTACTGATCAATAGGGACAAAAATAACTTTTATGCAACTTCAGATTAGCAAAATGTAGAATAACACACATAGGAAAATACAAGTGGTTAAAGAAAAACTGAATTGCATGTGTTGTTTGAGTGTGGGAGATCAGGCAGACTATGTAACAGCAAGTACCGTATTTTCCAGAATATAGGTCACGGCTTTTTGTCTATTTTGCATGCCCTGCGACCTATATTTAGGTGCGACCTATTTATGGCTCTTACAATAATGTCAGCTAACAAATGTATTTTTTTAGGTGTTTATCCTGCTAAAATTAAAATACCGGTACATGCAGGTCTATTTGCTGCTATAGGACGTGACGTAGGTGCAACCTATATTTAGGTGCGACCCGTTTATGGATTTTTACAAATTTTGGGCAAGAATTGACCAAAGCGACCTATATTCCGGTGCGACCTATATTCCAGAAAATACGGTAGTACTATGTTCAGTACCTTCTTCTACATAAAGTGATCTTAAACTTAAACTGAGAGCGTGTTCGTGATTTGTGAACGCGGAATTTTCTGAAAAATTTGTTAGGATTTGAGTTTTAATTTAGTTTTATTCAGGGTTGTAAATAGACTAACTTGGAAAAAACTTTTTTTCTTTCTCAGCCGACAGTTGAAAAGCATGTAAACGAGACCACGTCGACATGACAACAAACAGGAGCAGAAACATCACACTCTGACTGCGGGCCTGCAGAAGAAGTGTGCCATATGTCACCTAATATCTCAACGAGAGGCGGATCTCAGAGCAAAATCCAAACAAAAGATCCAGGAAGCGAAACTAAACCCCAAACAGTGAGCACATTGGTTTAAAAGAGGAAAAACTGTGAAATAATAATAATAATAATAAAAATCAAGATGAGTACACCATAAAGTTGTTAGAAGTACTCCAAGAATACACTTACTCTCTTTCAATTTTAGAAGGCAGAGGATCCAGGTCTGGATACTCATAGTCCAGCAGAGCATCCTTATCCATCTCTTTTCCAAACAGTTCCTGTTACAGACAAGCTGGGATAGTGTCCAAAGTCAACTGTGATCCCTCCAGCCCCAAGAGGGGAAAGTGTCTCCCAAGTCCCACGTTGGACTCTGTGGTTGCTGCAGAGGTGTCCTTGTTCCCCTGTGTTTGGTCTACTCTCGCTCACACGCTGCTCACAGCCTGTGTTCAGGTGCCCCTGGTCCCGCTGCCGTGCTGGGCACACTGTGACACGTCCCAGCTGCTTGGCGCTGCCTCCAACCTGCTTCAGGCCCCGTTTCTGCTCGAGTCGCCACACCAAGGGTCTGGAGAAAAGAGGGAGAGAAAGGGGGGCCAGTGTGAGAAAGAGGAGGGAAAAAGAGTGGAGATTTGGGGAGCCAATCTAGAAGGCCACCTGCAGTTTACTGGGATTACATGGCACTTTTGAAGTTGTGCTGCTGGACCTGTGGCCGGTGGATGAAAGGGGCCAGGTGTGCAGAGTTATAAAACTCCACCTCTCTGTAGGTGTGAGCAATCAGCTTGTGTTATCAGAACATCACAGCTTCTCACTGATAACAGGGAAATACTTGTTCTCTCCTGTCATGGTTCATGGTTTATAACAAGTTACCCACACTGGATCCAGTTCAGTCCCAACCACCACATGGACGCTGATAGACCAGCACAGAGATGGGCAACACTTTGTTTCCCCCAAAGGGCCACATCAGGATGTTCAAAGCAATCAAAGGGCCGCACAGAAAATTGGAAAATAAAATGTCTTCATTACAGATGATGTAGAAGAACTTTTTCAGGCTTTGTCTTATTGTAGCATAAGCTAGCATGATTTATAAAACGTGTCTTTCCATTAGGATTATAAGACGTATTCTGTAAACCGACTCTTGTGACAATATATTATAATAATAATAATAATATAATAATAATAATAATCATTTTATTTAAAAGCGCCTTTCAGGACACCCAAGGACACTTAACAAACCAACACAGTGTAATACAGAGCAAACATTATCAGCGACAAATTGAAATATAAAATACATAAAGGATATAAAATGGAAGATAAAAATACATTTAGTAAAGTTAGTGATAAGCTAGTCTAAAGAGATGGGTTTTCAGGGCAGTCTTGAACAGAGAAAGGGAGGTGGTGTTTCGAAGGTCTGGCGGTAGAGCGTTCCAGAGGTGAGGGGCAGAGCAGGTGAAGGCCCTGCTCCCCATGGTGGAGAGGCGGGCAGAGGGTACATGGAGATGTAGTGAAGAGGAGGATCTGAGAGAGCGTGATGGGATGGAGATTTGTAGGAGGTCAGATAGATAAGGAGGGGCAAGGTTGTGGATAGCTTTGAACGTGAGGAGTAGAATTTTGAAGATGATGCGTGATTTAACCGGGAGCCAGTGGAGCTGCTGCAGGACAGGAGTGATGTGGTTATAGTAGGAGGTTTGAGTGATGACACGGGCAGCTGAGTTCTGGACCATCTGTAACTTGTGGAGAGATTTGTTGGGGAGGCCGTAGAGAAGGGAGTTGCAGTAGTCAATACGGGAAGTCACAAGACTGTGCACCAGGATGGCTGTGGAGCGGGGTGTGAGAGAAGGACGGAGACGGTTAATATTACGGAGGTGGAAATAGGCAGACCGAGTAATATTGTTGATGTGTGAAGTGAAGGAAAGAGTGGTGTCGAGGATGACACCGAGGCTCTTGACCTGAGGGGAGGGGGATAGCAGAGAGTTGTTAAGGGGGACGAGAAGATGTTCTGATTTTGAAATAGAGTTTTTGGTACAGACGAGAATGACTTCTGTTTTGTTGCTGTTTAGTTGAAGGAAATTGTTAGAAAACCAGTGATTTAGCTCGTTGAGACAGTCGGTGAGGATGGAGGGAGGGTGGGTGGAGTTAGGTTTTGATGACAAGTAGAGCTGCGTGTCATCAGCATAGCAGTGGAAATGGACGCCGTGTTTGCGGAAGATGTGGCCTAGAGGAAGGAGGTAAATGATGAAGAGGAGGGGTCCGAGGACAGAGCCTTGGGGGACACCCGTGGAGACAGGGGAAGACTGGGAACGGAAGGATTTAAGCTGAATGAATTGAGTGCGGTCAGAGAGATAGGAGGTGAACCAGTCTAACGGGGTACCTGAGATGCCAATGGAGGTTAGTCTGTTGAGGAGGATAGAATGACAGATGGTGTCGAAGGCAGAACTTAGATCAAGAAGAATGAGGATGGACAGAAGACCAGAGTCAGCAGCAAGAAGGAGGTCGTTAGTAATTTTTACTAGGGCTGTTTCGGTGCTATGGTGGGGGCGAAATCCAGATTGAAACTCTTCATAAATGTTGTTGTTGGACAGGTGAGAGTGAAGTTGACTAGCAACAGTTTTTTCAAGGATCTTGGAGATGAAGGGCAGATTGGAGATCGGACGAAGATTACTGAAGTTGGTGAAGTCAAGACCTGGTTTCTTGATGATGGGGGTGATGGCAGCAGATTTGAAGGCTGTGGGAACAATGCCAGAGGTCAGGGAGGAGTGGATGATATTAGCAAGCGCGGAGCTCTGCGCCGGCGGCTGGCGCAGAGCTCCGCGCTGGACCGAGCCCCGCGCCACGCGCGCGCTGCGCGTGGGGGGTTCACAGCAGAGCACAGCGTGTGGCTCCAACAGAGCTCTGCTTTCTTCTCACATCTCTGTGAGCAGCTGCACGCGGAGGGGGACTGAACTGAGGTCGCTGATTGGTCAGACACCGCGCTTCGCGTAGGCGCTCGTAGGCCGGCGCAGAGCTCCGCGCTTGGATATTAGTGATGATAGGGAGTAGAGACGGGAGACAGGATTTAACAAGAACTGTGGGAAATGGGTCAAGTTGACAGGATGAGGACTTGGATTATACACGTAAGCTTAATATTAAATTAAATTCAGTTTATTTATTTAGAGCCAAGTCACAACAGAAGTCATCTCAGGGCACTGAACAGAAACATTCATGTATAAAAATAATAATTTAACATTATTTATATGAGGAGCAGACTGCTTTGAGTTGAACTCTATCACATAACTCTCATCTTGAGCAAACATGAAGGTGACAGTGGAAAGGAAAAACTCCCTCATGAGGAAGAAACTTTTAGCAGAATCCGGCTCAGGACAAGAGGTCATCTGCTTCAACCAGCTGGGTTTGAGAGGAACAGATACACAATGGCAGACTCACATGATAAATAGTATTAAATGAAAACGATTTAATTTTAACAATTCATTTAAGAAAACGAGGTCAATTTGTCCTCTAGTAGTCTAAGCCTATAGCAGCATGACAAGCTAACCCTAACTATAGGATTCATCAAAAGGAAAGTCCAGTCTTCAATCTGGACAATGTGTCAGCCTCATGGACAGAAACTGGAAGTTGGTTCCACAAGAGAGGAGCCTGATAACTGAAAGTTATTCCTCCCATTCTGCTTTTAGAAACTCTAGGAATCACGAATAAACCTGCAGTCTGAGAGTGAAGTGATTTATTAGGAAAATATGGAACGATAAGATCTTGACTATAAGATGGAGCTAGGTTGTTGAGGGCTTTGTAGGTTAGAAGTAAGATTTTGAATTCAATTCTGGATTTGACAGGGAGCCAGTGGAGAGAAGCTGAAACAGGAGCAACATGATCTCTCCTACTAACTCCAGTTAAGACTCTGGCAGCAAACTGAAGACTTTTTAAAGAAGAATTTGGACACCTAGATAACAAATCATTGCAACAGTCCAGTCTAGATGTGACAAATTCATGATAACTGTTAGCAGAAAAATGCAAAATAACTTATATATTTGTGTCTCTAAGTCTTTAAACTTCAGTCTAGTTCTGGAAATACAATGACGTAAAAAAAATGTTTGTTTTTAAGTTTTCAATAAAATGTTAAATCGAAAAGTTTTTAAGTCTTTTTGATAAATTGCTGGTTTTTTATCAATCTTTTTTTTTTTTAACTAAGGATATTGGGGGCCTGATGGAGATTTTACAAAGGCTGCTTTTGTCCCTCGTGCTTAAGTTGCCCACATCTGGACCAGCATATGAGATCACATGCTCAGTAAGGCAGAAAGATTCTCACTTAAGGTGAAATTTCTCTTCTGATAAGAATCAAGGATGGACTTTATATCACCCTGTCTTCTTCAAATCAAGTCAAAATATGACATCAGCACACAGTTTCATATTTCATACATTTCATATAATCACAGATATTGATATCAAGTTACTTTAATAATTTTTGTCCAAATTCCATACATTACTGCAAGTTATCAAACATTTTTATTGCGAAAAAGGACAATCTATTCTTCTGAGAGAGAACATGAAGCTGTGTGCAAACAAATGTCTTCAGTAAAATCTACCACTTAGTGAAAAAACAAATTAACTTATGGGATGTTCACGTCATTGCACAAAGTTACAGAGAAGTGTAGAGTTCAGAGGACCAAACACAATAAATCAAATAAAGGGCTCCCTTTCTGATAGCCTGGCCATTTTTATGGTCAAATATTTTTAGATCTGCACTTTTAGGAATATCGTTAGATAATGTAACACTACTGTGCAATAAATTTTAAGTAGCTGCTAATCATTATTTTTACTTTTTAATTAAGGATGCCAGTCATTCTCACTTTACAAAAGCAAGGTTTACTCTATAAAATAGACAATTTTTTTAGTCTTATTGTTTAAATGTAAACAATTATTTAGGTGCATAAAACCAAACAGTTTTAGAGTCCTGTCACACAAAGGATTTGTTGGCAACTCCAGTTGGAACCTCAGAAGAGAACTTTAGACAAAACCAAAACAAGCAACAAAATTTTTTAAACCCTTCATATTATACTAAACTATAATTGTGAGCTGTGTTGAATGTCTTTTTTTATTGATGTTATAATTTTACCGTGTCCTTTTGATAACAGTTGTCTCTCATTTCACCTAAAAAGATTACATTTTATTTATTTCTTAGGAAAATGTTTGGTCTCTGCTGTGGAAGCCAAGTAGTTCTAAGAGCCTTCAACGTCGCACCCCCCTGCGTGTGAGGGTTAATAAAGCACACTGAGGTCAAGGGTCGTGGTAATGCCACACAGCTCCAGTTTTCCTAAATCCATTCCTTGCCTTCAGCTGCTCTGGCTGAAAGACCAGCAAACACTCATTATGACAAGATTACGGTCACGCAACTTTGAAACGCAACAAAACATCCTGTCCAACAACCACAAGAAAACACAGGCTCCCAAGCAGAGTAAGCCACCAAATGAAAAGTGCTCCCAAAGTAGAAGCAGCCTTGCACATAAAAAGGTCACTGAACAAAGAATGCTTTGAACGGTTACGTCACAGACAGACAGTTTGATTCGGTAAGACACTTTACTTGTCTCAGGATTAGGATGTTGATTCCAAAGCCCTTTGGCTGGAAGCATACTCAGCATGAGCTGTGTGGGCACACAGATAATTAAGCTACTGGTTGACTAATCTATTTTTAACAAAGTAAATATCCACACTTTCGACACAGACAAGGACATTTTTGTGACCAATCCATCCAAATAAATGGTGGAGTGGTGATGCAGAGGTTGTGAAGCTGAGGTATGGACTTTAAAGAGAAAGGAAGAGGAACTCCTGGAACGAACAGAAGTGCGGATGCGACACAGGATTCTTGGAGCTTCCCTCAAGGTTAGACGGCGAAATGATGATATCAGAAAAAAAAAACGCTTTGTGTGACATCACGGATAAGATACAGGGATCAAGAATGAGAGGGTATGGGCATGTGCAGTGACTGGAAGATGACAACAAGGTGAAAAGGCTATTACATGTACACGCTCTTGGTCAACGAAGCAGGGGACAGCAGAAGAAGAGGTGATGGATGTGATGAAGACACTCCATCTCGCAACACGATACATGAAACAGAGCAAAATGGAGAAGAAGAATCCATGTGGCTGACCCTGCTCCGAAAGGAGCGGGACCTACAGCCTGAAGGAGAGAGAGAGAAGGTGAGCCTGTGAGCAGAAGGTTGCCGGTTCAACCCCCTTGACCAACAACATCAAAATGTGGGTTGAGACAGATGTGGGTCACCTGCCTCTACCTTCATTTGCCCCACTCTGGGCCCTTGAGCAAGGCCCTTAACCCCCACCCTCTGCTCCCCCGTGCACCCTACATGGCAGCCCCCTGCTCCACACAGAGAGCTGTGGTAGCTCAGTGGTCTGTGGTTGTGTCACACAGGACATCTGGTGTAAAAATGATTGGCAAGCCTTCGTGCGAGTTGGTTCGCTGTGGCGACCCCTGAAGAGAGGAGCAGCCGAAAGAAGAGTCTGATTTAATCCAAATGAATATTCAGAGATTACAAACATCACTGCAGCCCCTCACCAGGAGCAGGTATTTATTAAAACTGTGATCTTTAAAAGTGGGCTTCTGTGGAAAGTTGTGAACAATGAATGTCTTGCCTGTGGTAGATAGTTGTCTGAACAACGCAAGTTTAGAGAAACATTGGTCTCTGATCTTGACCTTGCTTGAACTAGTTGTTGTGTCAGACAGCTGGTAGCTGTTACTCCAGTCTAAACATTTATATTAGAGAAGGGAACTGTACTATTTTAAATGTTCTTTATCTGATCATAATAAATTTGTTCTGCCAGTATCTTCTTTATGTCCCCCTGCACCTACCAGCAATAAACCAGAGCAGCTTGCAGCATTTTTTGCTATTCACAGTGCATTTTATTTTTTACTCATGAAAGGCTAGAGGTTATATCACAAGTGTCAACAACAAACTGTAAATGCAGAGAAAACAGCTTTATTGTGAGATAATTCCAGCTTGACTTATGATTGCTGCTTGTTTTAAGTTCTATTTGGTTATATCAGGTGTGCAATGGAGAGCATCCTGTGCTCCAGCATCAACGTGTGGCATGGAGGCTGCACAGCTGCAGAAAGAAAAGCTCTGCAGAGAGTGGTGAAGGCTGCACAGAAGATGTTGGAGTCAGTCTCCCCACCATCACAGACATTTACACCTCCAGATGCAGGAAGAGGGCCACCTGCATCATGAAAGACCCCACTCACCCAGCACACACACTTTTTGCCCTGCTCCCCTCAGGCAGGATGTTAAGGAGCACTAAGTGTAGAACCACTAGACTGAGGAACAGCTTCTACCCTGAGGCTGTTAGACTCATGAGTATCTAACCAGAATAATCACTGTAATGCCACTTTAATTGGTGATATATGACTTCTCTGTGCTACTGTATTAATACTCATCTGCTCACAACAGACTCATGATCAGGCTGCTGTTTAATATAACAAATTATATTATTATTGTTTAGCGTATATCTTAGATCCTTGTTTATGGGTTCTTTTTTGTTGTTGTACCACTTTACAATAAGGCCTCCCTTATCGATGGCTAATAAATAGTTTATAAATACATGATCAATTCCTCTATAAACACTTTATAAATCATTAATATTTGTTTATTAGACTAAGTTACTACCTTGTATATCCTAAAAATATTAGGTTAATTTTCAAATGCTTATTGTGCTCACAGGGTCTGAAATGTTTAATATAACAACTATAGATGAAATATACTGTATAGGTGAACAGATGTGGCTCACCACTTGGCAAGAAACTGGTCTGTTTTGTCTGTCACCCTTAGTTAATCAGAGTCAGAGTCAGAGTCAGAGAGTCTTTATTGTCATTTGCACCGCATGTGGTACATGTGATGAAAACGAGATTATGTACACGGGGTCCCAGTTACATCCAACAACAAATGCAAGAGAAAAACAGTAATAACATCTAGAACTAACTAAGAAAAACATCAACTAGTAATACACTAAGCTTAATATAGTGGGAATAAACAGCAGCACGAACATGAGTTTGTATGAGCAGATGGTCACAGATGAACACAGATGAACACAGCGACAAGAAAACAGATCAGCATCAGTATGATGTGATATTTTGCAGTGTTTATATTTTTTATTTTTATTTATTCATGAGTCTAACAGCCTCAGGGTAGAAGCTGTTCCTCAGTCGTACTGAGGAACAGCGTACTAAACAAATATTAATGATTTATAAAGTGTTTGTAGAGGAATAAATAACGTATCCATAAACTGTTTATTAGCCATCTATAAGGGGAGCCTTATTGTAAAGTGGCACTCTTTTTTATATTTTATATCATTGCTATTTTTGGTTGTAATGGGCCATGAGTACACAATTTCATTCCACCTCATGTACCACATGTTATGTGAATGACAATAAAATCACTTTGAACCTATTTTAAAAAAACATAATTCTCAGCTCCCTTGTGACCATAGTTTCCACTTTATAACTACAGTAGTTCAAAACAAACTGCGATGATACAGTAGTATGCCTGCATGCTTCAATTATTATTATTATTATTATTATTATTATTATTATTTTTGTGTGGGTGGTTAGGATGGTAGCCATTGTGTTGGACAGAGGAAACACAGCTATAGGAAACAACTAGGTGCCAATGACAGAATTCAAATGTTTAAAAGTCACTGCTCATCTCTAATCTACAGTATGTTCCTCCTACACTGAAGCAGCTGCAACAGGTTAGAAACTAATTGTTCATAACCTTTTCTAGTTTCTTACCTTCAAAACATCCAATCTACAACTTTAATACGCATCCATACTGAAACTGTGTTCCCACAATTATTGCAGCGCTCGACTTCACTGGTCTTCTTTCCCACAGCTGCACATGCTTCATTCAGAACTGGTTTCAAACAGACACCGGGACAAACGTCCAGCCTTTGAAGTGGAGCTTTATCTCCTGGAACAAAGACACTCTGAGCCCGACAGGTAACTGAGTCACCTGCTGCGCCTCTGTTCTGTTGGAGCGCCACACTACCTGGTGACTTGTCAATGGAGACTCACTTTTTGTTTGTTTGCAGTGAGCCATGCGATACGTTCACCACCAGTGACTGGAACAACAGGTGGTTTTATTAAATATTATCTGCGGATGTGAAAACTTTGACGTGCCTGAGCGGGAGCACTGCCACAGCAAGTAGGCGTGAAAGATTAGTAGCAAAGTACATCCATTGATTTTTTTCCCCCCAGGTTCACATGCCTTCATATATTTAAATAACGTCTGCATCATATAATCATTCATGCCAGTTTTGTTTTTCTTATACACATCCACACAACTAGCCTGCTCTGAAACATCAGTTCTGAAAGAGGGTCTTACCTTGTCTCATATCATGGCATTCCTCCGGACACACTCCTTGGAGAAGTTTTACATAAACATGGATCTCAAGAACAATTCTGCTTATTTTCCCCCCAGCATAAGTTGGGACTTTGATCTCTTTCTATCTTGTGGTGGGGAAAGCATCATAAAAGTACAGCTCTGTGCAGACCGAGGGAACGTTATTGTGAAACACAGGACACCTTCGTATCCTGCACGCGACTTTAGCCTAAAGATTACAACAGTTCATGTTTCAGCTTCTTAACGTTGTGATTTTGCATGCAGTTTATTTTAAACCAGTTTTAGTTTCATTGGGCTCAGGGCTACGACTTGAGGCAGGTTGAAATCCACAAAAGGATCAGTGAACACAACATCAGAGAAGAAAACCAAGACCAGAACATGCAACAAAGATTTGACAAGTCCAAGTGAAATCAGACCTCATGCAGATTGGGATGGCTGATTAGTGAATATAGAGAAAGATGAGTTGATTATCTTATTTTACTTCACTTTTTAATGTAGCCTTTTAGTTTCATTTTTATTTCCAAATTTCTTCTATTTACCTTTTCGTTTTATATACTTTTTATATGATTATTGTTGTCTGTGCCTCATCTGTGTTCTTTGTTTAAAACAGGTCTCTCTTGTAAATGAGTCCTCGAGGCTCAATGAGACTAACCTGTATGAATTTTTTTTGAATGAATCTGATGGAACTAAGCTGCTTGAAATCAAATATCAAGGAGATCTGAGGGAAAAGGCTGGGACACAATCTAAAACCTGAAAATCCATCCATCCATCCATCCATCCATCCATCCATCCATCCATCCATCCATCCATCACCCTCCACTTATTCTGAAGTCAGGTCGTGGGGGCAGCAGTTTGAGCAGGGCGGTCCAGACAGCTCTTTCCACAGCCTCCTCTTCCAGCTCTTCTGGGAGGACTCCTAGGTGTTCCCAGGCAAAGCGAGAGACATTGTCTCTCCAGCGTGTCCTGGGTCTTCCCAGGGGTCTCCTCCATATGGGACATGCCCGAAGCACCTCCATAGGGAAGCCCTCAGGGAGCATCCTTACCAGATTCCTGAACCACCTCAACTGACTCCTCTCTAAGTTGAGGAGCAGCGGTTCTACTCCGAGTCTCTCCTGGATAATTGAACATCTCACTCTATCTCTAAGGGAGAGTCCAGCTACCATGGGGAGGAAAATAATTTCAACCACCTGTATCTGTGATCTAATTCTTTCGGTCACTACCCAGAGTTTGTAACCATAGGTGAGGGTGGGAACATATACTGTACCTGTAAACAGAGAGCTTTGCCTTGCAGCTCAACTCCCTCTTCACTACAACAGACCGGCACAGAGTCCGCAATACTGCAGACGTTGCACCAGTCCATCTGTCAGTCTCACGCTCCATTCTTTCCTCTCTAGTGACCATGGCCTCAGATTTGGACGTGCTGATTCTTATTCCAGCCGCTTCACACTCCACTATGAACTGCTCCAGTGAGAGCTGAAGATCACGGCACGATGACACCAGCAGGACCAAGTCATCTGCAAAGAGCAGAGAATGAATCCTGAGGCCACCGAACTGGACTCCCTCCACCCCCTGGCCGCACCGAGAAATTCTGTCCATAAAGGTTATGAACAGGATCGGTGACAACGGGCAGCCCTGGCAGAGAACTCCCACCATGAAGGGATCATCCAACTTACAATGTGAGCCAGCTGACCCTATAAATAAACTACAAATCAGAAACCATTAGAAGTCACAAAATAAAGCAAAACCCACAACCTGGGTGCTTAGCTGATCCCAGCTGTCAGCAGGCAGGAGGTGAGCTGTCTAAACTGAATATCCTGATGCATGCTCAATGATCCAGGCAGAAAAATAAAAAAAAAGTTAAGCCTGGTACTCTGGACATTCAAAAAAATAAAACAAACAAAAAAAAAATTGTAGAAACGTTTCGTCTTTCGTCCGAAAGACTTCCTCAGTCTGAGGAGCTGTGTTCAGCTCAGTCTTATAAATAGCACCCTCCCACAGTGTTACACAACCAGTTGGCTGATGACAGCCGAAACCAGCTGCTCACATGATCAAGGAGGACCATCAGCCTAACGATGGATCGTTAGCACCCTGATGGTTGTTTGCTATTCACAGAGGGCTGAGTGATACTAGCAATAACAGCATTGTAGGAGGGGGACAGTTGAACCCGGAGGCCTCCACCTCTGTTTAATGATGGACGGTTTCTTTTCACAAAGATGGCCTCCTTTACTCCTCTCTCAAACCATCGTTCCTCTCTATCAAGGATGTGAACATCTTCATCCCTGAAAGAGTGACCGCTGGCCTGGAGATGAGTGTAGACTGCAGAGTCCTGACCTGATGATGTTGATCTTCTGTGCTGGGCCATCCTTTTGGCCAGTGGCTGTTTAGTTTCCCCGATATAAGACTGATCACAGCCCTCCTGACACTGAACAGCATACACAATATTACTCTGTTTGTGCCGGGGGACTGGATCTTTGGGATGAACCAGTCTTTGTCGTAATGTATTTTGGGGTTTAAAAGCCACTGGGACGTTGTGTTTAGAAAATAAACGTCTCAATGTCTCTGAAACTCCCGCAACATACGGAATGACCACTGGTCTGGGTCTGGGTTCCTTCTTTTCACCTGATGGCTGGCTGGAGTCCTGTTTGGGTTTCTTCTCTGCTTTCAGGAAGGCCCAGTTAGGATATCCACATTTCTCTAGAGCCTGTTTTGTGTGTGATTTCTCCTTCTGTCTGGCTAACTCAGGAGCCAGGCAGAAGGAGAATTCCCACATGTGATCATGTGAGCAGCTAGTTTTGGCTGTCAGCAGCAAACTGGTTGATCCTGTGAGAAGGTGCTATTTTTAAGACTGAGCTGAATACAGCTCCTCAGACTGAAGAAGTCTTTCGAAGGAAAGATGAAACAGTTCTACAATGTGTGTACGGAGGTTTGGTGTGTTTGCATTGTGCTCTTTCTGTGGATAATTGTTGTTTTGTTGTCTACTTTCTCTTCTCTTTTCTTTCTTTCTTTCTCTATTTAAAAAAAAAAATACATATTGGAGTGAGAGGATGGCTATAAGGTGTGAAGGGAGGCCATCTATAAATGGAAAAAAAAAAAAAGAAAAAAAGAAAAAAAAGAAACAGTTCTACAATTCTTTTCTTGTTTGTTTTGTTTTGTTTTTTGAATGTCCAGAGGACCAGACTTAACTTTTTTAAATGTCTAATCTGAACACTTCCTCAGTGTATGACAACAACTGCTTTTACTGTAATAAAAAAACTCAATTGGTTTAATTTCAAAAGGCGATCTGATGTTTAACTAAGGAACGTGACTGATTTAAAAAAGGATTATTATTAACCTTTATTTAACAAGGCAAATCTCATGATCTCTTGTGCATGGAGGGCCTGAACCTGAAGGCAGCTTAACAAGCGTATTTTTGGACCCAAGAAAACTGGAGTAGCAGGATAAATCTCACACAAACACAAGGAGAACATGCACACTCTACACAGAAAGAACCCAGGGATTGACCTTCTTGCTGTGAGGCAACAGTGCTCACCACTAAGCTGTTGTGCTGTGTGGATGCTTTGTGGTGTAAAGAATGCACTGAGATTAATAAAGATTACACAACAATGTTAACGCACAGTTTCTCACTTTTTCTTTTCCATAATTAGAAATTCAAATAGTTTTTTTTTCTCCTCAGTGCTCAGAGCTGATCAGATAGTTCTTGTTCATTAGTGAGGTCAAACATTTACGTGTTTCAAGCTTCCTGAGTTTTTGATGCAATTAGAAAAGTAGAGACTGGTTCTGCACCTGATAAATATAACTTTCTGTGGATTTTCTATTCGAGCCTTCTCTTACTGTCAAGGCTGAGGGATGTTGGGGTGCGGGTGGTGCTGCGTCACCCCTCCATGAATGATGACGCCTAGGTTTGAATGCATAGTTAAACATGATGAAATGAATTAATAAAAACCGTGCTGATAAGTGCTATGAAATTATAATATTTTGATATTATTGAGTTTCTTGATTCTGGTTGATAAACCAATGTTGTTCCGTGCGAAAATATTAACTTACTGACTCTTGGTTTTCCTCAGAAAAGCTGTTTGCTGTCTGCTTTTACAACTGTTCACAAGCAGGATGGCTGTTATATCAGCAACATAACACATATTTGAATTTAATGTTTGTGTCATTTTGTGATTGTACATGTTATGCATCATAATGATTAACATTTATGTGTTGGAAAAGTCAATTCAATTGAATCAGTAGGGCAAAAATATTTTCTCAATATTAAACCATGGCTCTTGAGGGTATAAGGGACTAATTATTAAGGATATTTTTCTACCGTTCAGTCTGCTCCACCGCCTCTGTCATAATCAATGAGCCTTGTAACACTCAATTAGGACATAATTGGATTTGTGCATGTCTGAGGTGGAAAAAGGCACAATTGAACAGACATAAAAGAGCTGCTTATCTCTGTTGACAGCTGCAGTGAGGCTGAATGAGCTCAACCAGCTGCAACATCCAGAAGACGGTGTCTAACGTGTCTTTTAACACTTAATACATGCTAATAAATTCATATTTTGGCTGGTTTGATCAGCCTAAATTTTCTTTTAAGACCGAGTCTAGTTTTTTATGTTCATGTTTTATTATTGTTTTATGATGCATTTACAACATTTGAACAAAAGAAACATTTTTAAACTGTTTCTGTGTGAAATGTTTTGCAATGTTTTGTAACGCCCGAATGTTTCGTAAGTCACAGTTAAGTGGCTTAACGAACACCAAGCCCATTCCTGGTGAAAAACAAGTGGAGTCGAAGATCTGGACTGGTTGAAAACGGGTAGAAAAACCAAGGAGATTAAACTCCTCGGAAGCAAAATTTAAATACCGAATCTGAGTTAATCACAGTTTATTTCCCTTGGGGGCATGCATTTTTTTCTAAAGTATATCTAATATGAAAAATCTGTCCAAATATTGTTTTATAGTTCATGGTTGAAGAAATTTGTCTTTGCACGTGATTTAACGTTTTTAAAGACTGACTGATCCATCAGGCTGTGAAGTTCCTGTTCAGCTCTAGAAACTGGTACGCTCAGCTGTCCAACAGTTTGCAGATTCCTGGAGTGTCAGAAATCAAGTCTGTTCACCCAGATGTGCTTCAGTGTTGCACATCACCACACTCCTCCACCTCTTTACACTGGGAAATTCATTTTATGATCCACAGCAGCTTCTCACACAATGATTTATATAAAGTTCACAGAGGCTAGGACATTTTCTGTCTTCACACTGCTCTGATCCGTTATCACTCCGGTGCTTCTGCCATAACCGTTTGCTACTTGGAAGCACAAAGTAGGATATTTGTTTTACATCCATTTAGCATGAGGAAAAAAATCCTGACAAACTGAGAAGTAAAATACATATACTGTATATTTAAATTATGAATAATGTGAGGATGTCACCTGTTCCTCACCTGATTCTCTTCTTAATTGTCCACATGTGTCTTCCTCTTGTCGCATTATTGATCAGTATTTAGTCTCTGTGACTTTCACATGAGGAAGCAGTTGGTTTCCTGACTTCACACGTGGAGGATCTGTTTTCCTGAGGCTGCAGTGGCAAGTCCCTGCACATGACGTTAATTGAGCATTGTCCTTCCATGGTGTCATGATTCTGCTGTTCTGCTCCACCTGCTCTCCCACGGGCTCCTGCTTTGTCTGCACTAAGGGTCCCCTTTGGGGGCCTGGTAAGTTTTTGCTACCTCACCAGCAATTCATGATGTTAGTGCAGTTCACTAATTGTCATTTTTGTCTCTCCGAGCCATCTGGTCCTCCTGCTTTGGGTCCATCCTTCCATGCCGGCTGGTCCAGATTCAAGCTAGAACCGGCCCTGGCATCCAGCAAATCCAACTCCTGCGCGGATTGTGACAAATAATAACTGAAAGTTATGCACCATAACTCATGTTCCCTGAAGGAAGGGAACGAGGTGCAACATAATGCTATGGGAATTGCGCCCCCATGCGATTACCTGAAGGAATACAATCACGCCTTTACGGCAGGGGCGTCAGTGTCACGCCAGAGACCCCGCCCTCTGGGTATTTAAGGCGCTGACGCCCATCCATCGTTCTCCAAAATGCACTTCACCGAGCTTTCAGCATTGAAAGGGCCAGGTATGTTGCACCTCATTCCCTTCCTTCAGGGAACATGAGTTATGGTGCATAACTTTCAGTTCCCTTATCAGTCATGTCACTCGGTGCAACATAATGCTATGGGAACGTAATTCATTCACGCCCTTGAAATGCTCAGCAAAATGCATGTGAGAACATCTGCCTTAATATGGCAGGCATCTCCCAGCTGCTCTCTTCAAGGTATGGAGAGAGCATAGTCCGGGAAGAAAAAATGCCTCATGTAGAAACATCAGCTTGATGTTACCACTGGACACATAGATGAAACACCAACTAGAGACAGCATAAGCGTACTCCACTAGTGTGATTACCCATCATCTCCTTTTTTCTCTGGAAATCTTGAGAAACAGGAGGAAAAGAGCAAGGGACCCATTACGCCACTGGCAATCAGATGGCAATGTGGAGGTAGAAAACCCAGTTTGAATACAGGGTAACTTTCCAAGTCCCCAGGGGAAAATTTTCATATATACAAGGGGCACGCACGAGTCCCTCATCTGCTCCTTGAACAGACAACTTACTAGGACTGTCAAGGTGGGGCCCATCCTGATGTCGGAGACCTGTTAAAGGAGAGGGGAACCCCTCCATTGAACATCTCCCAAGCAAACATAAACACCAAGGGACTCCCTTGTGTATGTTGTTGCTGATCGACTTGGAGAAAAGCAATCAAAGCCTTAGGTCTTCAGCGAGTTCCCTTCAAAGGCCAGGCTGAAAGCCGCCACAACTCTGGACGTGGGTGTAGAAGCTGCCCACGTGCCTGAGTCAGCAGGTCCCTGTGAGAAGGCAATTGCCAGGGTGTACCTGATAACATTGAGATCAGTTCTGGGAACCACGGTTTCTGCGACCACCTGGGGGCTATCAGAATCAGGGAGAGGACTCCCTGACGTACACGTTCCAGTGTCACCTGGATCAGAGGGACAGGTGGAAAAGCATAGTACAGCACCCCTGCTGGGCTGGCCAATCATGGGCCAGAGCATCCATTCCCAATGGTGCATCTGTTTCCTTCAAAGAGAAGTAAAGGTCACACTGTGAGCTAGCTCTGCAAGCGAACAAGTCCACTGAAGCTCTCCCAAATCGTGACCAGACCTGTTCCATGACCCGTGGGTTCAGTCTCCATTCTGACGCCAAGAGAGGCCCTCTCGAAAGGGCATCCGCTCCATAATTTAGTTCACCGGGAACATGAGTCGCCCTGAGTGACAAGATTCTCGGAGCACACCACGTGAGCATCCTCTGCGTCAGTCCGAGGAGGGCTCGGGACCTGGTCCCTCCCTCCCTGTTGATGAAGGACACTGTGGTCCTGTTATCTGATTTCACCAGGACGTGCTGCCCTGCAATCAGACCTTTGCCAAAAAAGTATTTTACTGACAGGAATACGGCCAACAATTCCAGGAAGTTGATATGTAATCTCGCTTCCTGTTTATTCCAGAGGCCACGGGCGTTCTGATTTCTGCAGATCGCTCCCCATCCTGTTTTTGAGGCGTCTGTCGTGATGACCACACGAGATGACACCCTACCCAGCGGAACCCCTTCCGTGAAAACAGACAAGTCTCTCCAAGGTTCCAGGGCCCTCAGGCACTCTGAATCTATTCTAACCTTTCCTGGTTGACCAGGCAGGGTGGGTTGTGTCTGTTGGTTTAGCCATACTTGTAGGGCCCGCATTTTCAGCAATGTATGTGGCACACAGGGTATGGCTGCCGCCAAGAGGCCTAAAAGGCGTTGGCACATTTTCATAGGGACCCGCTGATCCAGTTTAAATTTTGCCAGGCAATAGCGAATCAAGGAAACTCGTTCCTTTGAGAGCCATGCTCTGTACCGGATGGTGTCGACCTGTACTAGCAGAAATACGGTAACCCGTGATGGAGTTAGGTCACTCTTTTGTAGGTTAATGACAAAACCGAGAGACTCCAGGTGAGAGATCACCCTGCAGGAGTGTGACTGGACCTGTATTCTGTTTCCAGCCAGAATCAGGAGGTCATCCAGGTAGTTCACAACCCTGAGTCCTTGATTCCTAAGGGGGGTCAGGGCTGCGTCCAGACATTTAGTAAATGTACGAGGAGCCATCTTCAAGCCGAAGGGTAAGGCTTTGAATTCATAAGCCTTTCCCTCGAAAGCAAAACTGAGGAATTTTCTGTGTTTCCTCCACACGCTTACATGGAAATAGGCATCTTTCAAATCCACTGTACAAGCGTAGTCTCCTGGTCTCACAGACTGGAGAACCTGCCGCAGAGTAAGCATCTTGAACTTACATTTTTTTATTCTTTTGTTCAGAGTCCTGAGATCGAGGATCGGTCTCAGGGAATGGTCCTTTTTGGGCACCAGGAAGTACTTGCTGTAGTGGCCGGAGCGTAGTTTGGGTTTTGGGATCAAACTTATCACTCCCTTCTGTAGCATCGTCAATAGGGATGCACCGATCCACATTTCTCACTTCCGATCCGATACCGATACTTATTAACTCTGTATCGACCGATACCGATACTTTCCCGATCCGATACTGTTCAGGTATTTGACTCTGTATAATGAAACTTTTGCACCCAAACTATTCATTTTAACATTGTGTGAGATAAACCCAATGAAGACACTCTTAAGCCTTACAATAGGGAACCCCCTATTGTAAGGCTTAAGAGTGTCTTCATTGGGTTTATCTCACACAATGTTAAGAAGGGCAGTCACAGAATGTGATTGAACACAAGTGCTCTTTGAAACTGGATCGGAAAAGTATCGGCAGGTTTGATCCGATACCCGATACTTAAATAATGCTGGTATCTGATACCGATACCGATACTGGATCGGATCGGCCCCATCCCTAATCGTCAATACTTCCTCCCTCAGCACGTGTGCGCGCGCAGGGTTAATATTTGACTGCAGTACCCCTGTGAAGGGGGGCGGTCTCCTGGTGAACTGCAACTTAAGCCCATGACATATCATTGTCATGACCCATTCATTTGGTAGACACGCCCTCCAGGCCTGCGCGTGCGCCATGAGCCTGGAAGGCATGTCCAATTGCTGCTCGTCATGTTTGGGTACGGGGGGGGGATGGCCTTTGACCCCTCTCGCACTCTCTCGAGCAGGCTGGTCAGCCCAACAGAAGATATTGCGAGATCTGACTGTCTCAGGCAGAGCTCAAAGTCAAAAGTCAAAGTCAACTTTATTGTCAGAACTGCAATATGTACAGGACATACACAGGATTGAAATTGCGTTTCTCTCAGTCCCTCGGTGCAACAGTAACCATTTAAACACTAAAACACTAAAACATTTAATAAACATAAGCATAAAATAGTAAAAGTGTAACACTGTCCTGAGTTTTTGCATAGTAGTATAAAAGTATGAAAATTTACACCAACACTAAAACACTAAACATTTAATGAACATAAGCATAAAATGAAATAATAAAAGTGTAATACTGTCCTGAGTTTTTGCATAGTAGTATAAAAGTATAAAAAGTATATCTATAAAATAAACTGAAGGTTCTAGCATTGACATTTGCAAAGAGTGGCAAAGCAGCATATGAGTTAATGTACACAGTATATGCATGAGATAGTTGATGTTGGTATAGAGCAGCGGTGTCAAAGTCAAATACACCGAGGGCCAAAAGAACAAAATTGCTACAAGCCAAGGGCCGGACTGGTTCAATGTTTATTATAAGGGGGTGATATAAGATTTTTTTCTTCTTTCTGCACTCTTTTCATTCAATGTTTTCTTTTTGATTAATTTGTTTTATTTCGTCTCTTTTAAAATGAATGAATTACATGTAAATTACCGTAAATAGCTTTACATCTGCTAATTTCTTGGCATAAATCAACAGACATGTTCCTGTTTTTAGTAATTTACATTTTATAATGTAGCCATTTATAACAAATATATTCTAAATAACCCTGATGCATGCTCAATATTATATTATAAATAAATAATAATTTAAAAAAACTCCAGTAGATAATTACTAGAATAAATATTTCATAATAATTGTGTGGAGAGGATGGCTATAAGGGGAGAAGGAAGGCCATTACAAAAAAAAAATCTATATATATATACAGTATATATATATTATATATATTTTTTTTAATCATCCAGGGGGCCATAAATAATGAGTTTGCGGGCCTGATCTGGCCCACGGGCCGCCACTTTGACATATATGTGGTATAGAGGCAAAGTGGCATATGCAGTAAGGCACATAAGGCACATTGGGCATCCTTAAATAAGGCTAGTCAGAGAATACTGTATATGTATCAGCAGTAGTGTAGATATAAAAGTAGTGTAAATGTAAACAGTAGTAATAAATGTAAACAGTAGTAATAAATGTAAACAGTATTAATAAATGTAAACAGTGAATGTAAACAGTAGTATGACTATAGGCAGTAATGTAATACAAACATTAGTGCAAATATGAGAAGTAGTGCAAACTGAATGAGCACATGACCGAGAGTTTAGTGAATAACCCGTTTGATGACACAGAGTCCAGTGTTAAAATCTTTGTGTTGTGTGGTAATGTGTGAGAAAGTTTTTTGTGTTAAGGCAGTTCAAATGGGAGGGGAGGCAGAGCAGGCAGAGTGTTTAGCATCCTGACTGCCTGATGAACAGAGCTGTCTCTCAGTCTGCTGGTTCGAGCCTGGAGACTCCTCAGTCTCCTCCCTGATGGCAGCAGTCTGAAGCAGCTGTGTAGTGGGTGTGTGGGATCACCTGCCATGCAGAGGGCTTTCCGAGTGAGGCGGTTGCTGTGTAAGTCCTGCAGTGAGGGGAAGGAGGTGCCGACGATCTTCTCAGCTGCTCTCACGATGCGCTGGAGGCTCTTGCGGCAGGATGCAGTACATGCACCAAACCACACCGTGATGCAGCTGGTCAGGACACTTTCTATGGCTCCCCTGTAGAAGGTGCACATGATGGGGGTTGAAGCTCCAGCCCTTTTCAGCTTGCGGAGAAAGTAGAGACGCTGGTGAGCCTTCTTGGCCAGTGATGCAGTGTTCCTGCTCCAGGACAGGTCCTCTGAGACGTGCACTCCCAGGAACTTGGTGCTGTCTACTCTCTCCACTGCGGTGCTGTTGATGGTCAGAGGGGCATGTTGGGCATCCCTCTTCCTGAAGTCCACAACAATCTCCTTTGTCTTCTCCACGTTGAGAGTGAGATTGTTGTGTCCGCACCACAAGGCCAGGCGGCTCACCTCGTTCCTGTAGTCCGTCTCATCGTTGTTGCTGATGAGACCCACCACTGTTGTGTCGTCCGCAAACTTGATGAAGTGGTTGGAGCTGTATGATGGTGTGCAGTCGTGTGTTAGCAGGGTGAATAGAAGGGGGCTCAGCACACATCCTTGTGGGGCCCCTGTGTTCAATGTGATGGTGCTAGATGTGTTACTCCCGACCCGTACTGTCTGTGGTCTCCCGGTCAGGAAGTCTAGCAGCCAGTTACACATTGAGGTGTTCAGCCCCAGACTGTCCAGTTTAAGGATGAGCTGTTGGGGGATGATGGTGTTGAATGCCGAGCTGAAGTCGATGAACAGCATTCTAACATAAGAGTCCTTCGTGTCCAGATGTGTGAGAGCTGTGTGGAGGGCAGAGGAGATGGCATCGTCGGTTGAGCGATTAGGTCGGTATGCAAATTGGAAGGGATCCAGGGAGGCAGGGAGGACAGATGTGATGCTTTTCATGACTAGCCGTTCAAAGCACTTCATCAGGATGGGGGTGAGTGCTACTGGGCGATAGTCATTGAGGCATGCGGGCGTTGCCTTCTTTGGGACAGGGATGATGGTGGTGGCTTTGAAACAGGTGGGGACGATGGCCTGGCTCAGTGAGATGTTAAAGATGTCCGTGAAGACCGCTGCGAGTTCCCCTGCACAGTCCTTCAGCACACGACCAGGTATGTTGTCAGGACCAGAGGCCTTCCGGGCGTTAATCTTGATGAATGATCGCCTTACGCTGTCTGAGGACAGCGCCAGCACCTGGCCATCAGGAGAGGGGGGGAGTTTATGTGCAGGTGTGCTGTTACTTGCCTCAAACCGAGCAAAGAACTCATTCAGTTCATTCAGCGTAGAGGTTGAGCTGTCACAGGTCTGGGGGGATGGTTTGTAGTTTGTGATGGTCTGTATTCCCTGCCACAGACTGCGTGTATCCTTGCTGTCCTTGAAACGGTGAGCTATTTTCCTGGAATACTGCTTCTTGGCCTTTCTGATGCCCCGGGCCAGGTTCTTTCTGGCTGCCCTCAGGCCCACCTGATCTCCCGCTTTGAAGGCAGCATTCCTGGCTTTCAGGAGTCTGTAAACCTCTGCTGTCAGCCATGGCTTCTGATTAGCCCGAACAGTGATGGTCTTGAGGTTGGTTACATCATCAATGCACTTGGTGATGTATGAACATACAGTGTCTGAGTACTCCTGGAGACATGTGTTGTTGTTTGTGGTAGCAGCTTCTTTGAATATATTCCAATCTGTGGTGTCAAAACAGTCCTGGAGTGCCTCTGAAGACCCCTCTGGCCACACTCGTATCTGCTTGCGGACTGGTTTTGTGACTTTCACCAGTGGCCTGTATGCTGGCTTTAGCATAACACAGATATGGTCAGAAGCACCAATGTGGGGGAGGGGGAGGGCTCTGTAGGCATTTTTCATGGTGGTGTAAACTTGGTCCAGTGTGTTGTTTCCTCTTGTTGCAAAGTTTATGTTTCTGTATGTTTTTGAAATACACTCTTTAAATCTGCTTGGTTGAAATCACCAGCCGTGATGAGAAAAGCATCAGTGTGTGCTGTTTGCTGCTCACTGATGTGCAGATATAGTTCATTAAGTGCCTCACCTCTAACTTTGCAGCTGGAGCTTGGAGGAATATATACAGCAACAATCATGACAGCTGTAAATTCCCTCGGTAAATAGAACGGTCTGCATTTAATAGTCATAAACTCCACTAAGGTAAGCAGTGTTTGTGGACCACAGCAGCATCACGACACCAGGCGTTGTTGATGTAAACACATAGCCCCCCTCCGCGTGTCTTACCTCCCTCGATGATAGCTCGGTCCGCCCTGTAGCATGTTAGCTGCTCCAGCTGGACAGCATGGTCCGGAACGTTGTTGTTAAGCCACGTTTCCGTGAATACAAACACACAACAGTCTCTCACAGTCTTTTGTGTCGTTCGTAGCAGGCGTATATAATCCAATTTGTTGTCCAAGGAGCGCACGTTAGCCAAAACCATGGATGGGATCGCCGGCTTGTGTGGGTTAGCTGCTAGCCTAGCTCCGATACCTCCGTTCTTACCCCGCTTCTGCTTCCTGTCACGCCGCTTGTGGCGCTTCCACTGCGGGCACGATGAAGGGAGGCTCAGGGCTGGCTTCCAGAGCAGGCCGCAGGCACGTAGCTGCTCCTCGAGCTCGCTGCTTATTTCCAAATGAGCGTTTTTTCCAACATCAAGCAGGAACTCACGGCTGTACTTGCGTTCTTGAACACGTAGACATGACGAAGACGTGCCGGCACATTGCGGCATGCAGGACAGAAAAGACAAAACAGACGAAAGCACCGTGTTGTCGGGAGAGAGAGAAGCCGCTGCGGGTGCTCGTGCCGCCATCTTGGAACTCCGCCATCTTGGAGCTTGTGTATCTTGCTGCGGTTCATAGTTTGACCGCGTGGTTTGAGTTTTATAAAAGTGGGACTCGAGTCAAGAACCAGGGCAGTCTGTGCTTTGGTACTTTTATTTTCATATATGCATGAAACAGTGTTTGTTTTGATTACACATACAGTAGGCAAGTCATGTTTAGTGCGCACACACATGTCACCAGCTCCTTGTAGTGTTTTACAAGTGGAGACTGGGCTCAAAAGGTCAGGTTCCCGTACCGCGTGGGCGGGCAAACCTGTAAAATCATGAATTCGTCCTGTTTCATCAGGCCCGAATCTGCTTTCCACATGGGGTCATTGAAGAGGCCCTCGGCCGATACTGGAAAGGTTCACTGTCGCCAGCAGTTCTCTTCTGTGGAGGGCGACGCATGTCTTCCTTGGGGGGTGCAGAGCTTTTCCTCAGCAGCCCCTCGCGGAGGGCTTCCGCCTGTTTGCGTCTTTGTTCCAGCCTGGCCTGGATGCGTTCCAGGGCTCCCCCGAAGAGTCCCGTCGGCTCAATCGGGTGCTGGAGGAAGGGGGACCTCTGGTTTTCTGGGAGGTCCGTTAAAGTCAACCAAAGATGGCGTTGGGCGACAACCATTTCCGCCATTGCTCTGCCTTGCGTGATGGCTATTGTCCCCATCATGCGGAGCACGAAGTCAGAGGCGTGGCGGGCCTCCTCCATGGCCTCCGTTGCGGTTTGTTCATTTGTCGTTACCTAGAGTTCCTGCTGCTTTTCTGCCAGGTACGCCTGCATCATGGTCGAGGCGTTCATCGCACAAGCCGCGAGGCCCTGAGCCTTGTAGCATTTTTCAAGCTGTTTCTCCGAAGCGCGGTAGACCCTGCTGGGCAGCGCTGGCTTCGGCCCCATAGCTACGGGGGCCAGATGAGCCGCCAGGGTCTCCTCTATCTGGGTGCGCTGGCGAGGCCTGCTGCCTCCATTCCAGCGACATCCAGGAGTCGGAATAGTGGCAGCGTCATGGGAGCTCCGGGTTCCGCCCAGGAGCGTGTGAGCTTCATGAGGAAGTCCGGGAAAATGGGCATTTTCTGCAACATCGTCGGCTGCTGCTTCGTGTAGTAGTAGTTTCCCGCCAGCCTCGTAACCTGTTGGCGAGGCGTGGGGTCTGACCACGCGACCTGCAGGGCGTCCGCCGCCCTATGGCACAGGTTGAACAGAGTAGGGACCGACGCGTCCGGTTCCGGTAGAACTTACGCCAGGTTCTGGGAGGAATCTACACTTTCCCCTTTGCAACCGTACTCGGCGTCTTGGTCAGACACCTCGGGCGTCGAGTCCTCGACAGGGACAGAGGAGTCCGACACGTTCTCATCCCGACTTGACCGCTGCATTCCAGGTCCATGTTCTCGAGCTCCGGTTTGGGAGCGGGCAGCTCTTTGAGGTGTGCGGCCTTCAGTGCCGTGGCCTTTGCCATGGATTTAGCCAACGCGTCCGCGCGGCGTTTCCTCACTACCGCCGGTATCCGACAGCAGTGGGAGCAGAAGTCGGGGGATTCCAGCGCTTTTCTTGCGTGCAGGATCCCTAGGCAGACAGAACAGGCCTCGTGGGTGTCCGTCGCAGAGAGGGAGTAGCCACAGCCGCTGGGGCAGGGGCGCGAGCGAGGGCTCGCCGTCCTGCTGGTTTTCTTCGGAATCTTTGTCCTCCGTTTTCCTTTCTCGGGAGCCATGTCCAGAGACGAGAAGCGTCAAGTCCGTTCCTAGTTTCTTTTTGTTCAAAGACGTCTCCTCCGTCGTCTTGCTTTCGCTGGCTAGCCTGCTAATGGTTAGCAGGGAGTGTTGTGACGCAGTTAGCGCCGTCGAGCGAAGCAGCTGCAGAGAGAGAAGAAAACTTTGAGGTAAGTAGAAAAATGCTGGACTAGCTTTCGCCAGCCCAGCAGTACGCAGGAAAATTTCTATGTACGCTCAGTGTAGGGAGAAAGCTCACCTCTGATCGAACAATGCGACAACAGAGAAGTCCCACGAAGTTCAGGTTTTAAGCGAGGTGAAGGGCAATAAGAGATCGATGGATGGGCGTCAGCGCCTTAAGTACCCAGAGGGCGGGGCCTCTGGCGTGACGCTGACGCCCCTGCCGTAAAGGCGTGATTGTATTCCTTCAGGTAATTGCACGGGGGTGCAATTCCCATAGCATTATGTTTCACCGAGTGACATGACTGATAAGGGAACTAGTTTAAAGGGACAGTCTATTTCAATTACAGGTAGTCGAATTGTGGAACGGTTTGGGAAATTGTGTAAAAAAATGCAAAATCAGTGCTTATGTTTAAAAAAATTATCAAAACAAAATTGCTAACAAAATACTAAAATTTTAGGTTAAATGCTTAATGTACTAGAAATGTGTAGATCTGTGATGAGTTACTTTTTTTGCTCTGTTACTCATAATTATTGTTTGAATTGTTTTGATTTTGAAAAAAGGGGCAAATATGAGATTTCTTCTTCTTTCTGCCACCTTTAATTTTATGTTTTCTTTTCATATAATAAATGAAATGGTTTTATATTTTTTCTTTTGGTATTTTAAATGTAAAATGTAAAATGAATAAATAAATAAATAATTAAAATAAACAAAAAAAGAGCTTGCATCCTTTCATCCCCTCATACTATGATCACATTATGTTGTAGGTGAGGCCAATCTCTAAACTTCCATTTCTTTTGAAAATTCTCGAGAAGGTAGTGTACAACCCCTCTACTGGCATATTTGGAAAAAACTGATCATTCTAGAAGTTTTTCAGTCTTGTTTTAAATTTCCACACAGTACAGAATATGCCCTTTTAAAAGTTTTCAACAAGATATTTTTAGCAGGCAAGTCTGGTGACTGTGTTGTCCCTTTGCTTTTAGATTCATCAGCTGCTTTTGACACAGTGGATCATAACATTTTACTGTTGTTTGTAACGATGGGGGGTGGGGGTTGGCTCAGCGGTGCAGCACTGGACTGGTTTAGGTCCTACTTAGCCGGGTGTACTTTCTGTGACTACCTGGTAACTCTAAATTGACCCTGGGTGTGAGTGAGACATGTCCCTCTTGTAAATGAGTCCCCGTGGCTCAACGAGGCTAGCCTGTATAAATAAAGGTTGAATGAATGAATGAATGAATGAATATAGGCTATGTCCCGCTAAAGAAAAAGGACTAACTCTCTGTGCCCTCTGTTTTCATGTCTGGAGGACATAAAATCCTGGATGGCTGTGAACTTCTTAAAGTTTAATTCAATTCAATTTTGATTCAATCTTTATTCAGATAAATGGTAAATGGACAGATAGATAAATCACAATGAGCCTTGAAGACTCGTTTACAAGTGAGATATGTTTAAACAGACAAACAAGTAGTGAAACTGGACACATGTAGGAATTGGAGGCCAAAAAATTCCTATCCAACTCTTTCTTCTTGGCTGAGAAGAAAGACTAATATTGAAAAAACACCTAGCACATATAAGCACATGGTGACATAAATATTCTGCGGGGGTGGGGGTGGGGGGACAACTAGAGCGGTGAACATGTCCAAGGACGCTCTAGAGGGCACTGTAGGAGTTCTGATAAGGATGGAATAATCAACCATTTCCCTCCGGTGAGATCCGTAAACATCCTCGAGAGAGATAATGTGACTGAGGTGATGGTCTTTGGAAGCTCCATTGAGACTCCCAATGTAGATGTTGGTTCCTTGGCCAACTATTACAAATCTAGGGGTCAAAGTCCATGCTGGACTAAAGTTAGAAAATCACAGAGCAGTCAAATCTATTTGTTTCCATCTGAAGCAGCTGGCAGAAGTAAAGCAGATTCTTTCTCAGCTGCATTTCAAAACAGTAGTTCACGCCTTTGTGTCCACTTGGCTGGACTACTGTAACGCACTCTATATAGGAATCAGTGATTCATGAATCTCTCAGCTTCAAAGAGTATAGAATGCTGCTGCGCGGCTTTTAATTCATTTACGGTTGTTCCCTGAAAGTTTCATTAAAACTGGTCCAATGGTTCTTGAGATACTGTGGTACATGTACTGTACTTTGTACGTTCATATTCTTTGGCACAAGAACTCATAAACCACTGGATGGATTTTAATGAAGCTTTCAGAAACAACTTTGTCATTTCTTATCATGAAATTATCTCAGACTAAAACGCTGGCATGAACGGCGGCGGGCGACATGCATTCTTTCAAGGAACGCTAAGCATTTGATTAGCTTGGGTTTTTGTGTCCAGTTGACCTAGTAAACGGGCATAAATATTAAAATAAGTGCTATAATCAGTCTCT
>JBBPBX010000778.1:2976-20023 GCA_038048925.1 Garcialebias charrua | reverse complement strand
CATGCGCAGTGCTGACGTAATGACGCTGACGTCTGACGTAATGACGCTGTGCGTGGCTTGGTAGATGCGCTACAAGCCAGTAGATGGAAACACTTCTGATCCGCATTAATTTGTATTTATATATTTGCGAGATTTCAAAAAATAAGCTCAAAATTTGAAATGAAAATGGATGGAAACACGGTTAATGACTCAAGTTATTTGGAGATGGTTTGGATTTAAATTGTCAGATGAGCAGCAGTAAAACGTTTTCTGTGCCGAAAACAAGTCTCGACAAAAGGTTCAAGCACTACGAATCGTTTTCGCCATTTAAAACAAACAAAGTTGTAACAGAAGTCGTTTAGGTTCTCATGCGAGAGGAGCTTTCTCAATTCAAAGAACAGAGTGCGGGGGTTTGAATTATAAAGCTGAGGCTCAGCTTTGCTTATGCAAATTGACCCATCAAAACCTCACAGTTGGGGTTTGTTAGGGTTTTTGTTTGAGCCACAGCGGAGCCACTTCGGTGACATGGATGGAATTCCTGAAAGGTGTGAAAATGACTGGGTGTCAGACCTAAAGATGCATTATTCATCAGAATCAGACTTTAAAGAGCGAGTCAGCCTTTAGCCTGGTTTATACTTCTGTCTTACGTCTTTTACCCCCCGTTGAGTGAGAATTTGAGTGATAAAAGGTTGCGCAACTTCTGGCTGCACTCCTGCTGTGATCCCCCGGTGACAGCCTGTCTTGAATGCAGCGTCTTGCAGTTCTGCTTGGGGGCCACGTACAAGACGGGCTGTCACCGGGGATCACAGCAGGAGTGCAGCCAGAAGTTGCGCAATGTTTGTTCACTCAACGGGGGGTAAAAGACGTAAGACAGAAGTATAAACCAGGCTTTACAGTTTGTTCTGTAGGTTTTCTGTTTACTGTAAGTTTTTAAGTGCACAGCTGTGTTTTTGGTTTTGTTATGTAGGAAAGAACTATTTTATTTTTGAGACGTTTCTTTTGTACAGTTATAGCTGTTTAATAGATGAGTGTGTGACAACTGGGACAAAGCTTTGACTCAGAAATATGGTTGGTAGGCTCAATCATCCAGGTAGATGACAAAAAAAAAAGGTTGAACCATTTCATCTAGACCAGTTTCTTTAAGGAAGAAACGTTGCGTCTTCCATCCAGAAGACTTCATCAGTCTGTGTTTTGTTTACCTGCATGATTGAGCCTTCAAAACCTTTCTCTGCACCATGTTGGCCTTTGTGTCCTCAGGCTGTTTCTGTGAGTAGCAAATTGGCCATCTGGCCTAAAACATTTGATTGTTGTACATGATGATTGATTGTTTTGGACAGATGGGTCATTTTGCATGTGTTAAAAGCTTCTGAGGTTCCAACAGGAGGTTGGCTTGAAACTCAGCAATGAAGGCCCTATAAACACGGACACTGTGTGGGGGAAACGGAACTTATGGGCATGTTAATTAAACCTTTTTTTTAATTGGAGTAAATAAAAAGGAGTTGTGTTAACCAAACAAACTCCTTTTTATTTACTCCAATAAAAAAAAAAAGTTAAATAACTTTGTACCAGGTGGGAAGCGAACCCACTTCACCAGGTCAAGATAAAATAATGTAATTGCCAAGCGCGATCGCTCTGAGCCACAGCGGCGGATTGGTTTTTCAGGAGTCCACTTTGCCTATAAAGCAATCACCCCTCTTAAAGGTTCAGTCTGCAGTTTCTGTAGAACATCAGCACTTAGAAAAAATTTCAACAAGCAAAGCATTCTGATCCCTCCCCCTCAGAGCCATATATGGCTCTGCCCCCTTGTGGTCTGTTGAAATTTGAATTCAAGCTCTGTTTTTATTGGCTGATTCAAATTCAAGCTCGGTTTTTATTGGCTGGTTACAAACTTTGTTTTTATTGGCTGGAAAATGGTGGGTCACTTTTTCTTTTTAGAAATGCTTATTTACCACCTGGAGAAGCAAGGGGACAATATTTTTTTTAGTTTTTTTCAGAGATTACCTCTCTAACATCAATCTAGTGACAGAGTGAAGAAATATGTTAAAAATATATTGTTAGAAAAGTTACATATAGCAGCTTTAACATTCTAGCTACGCAAAGGAGTTAGAGATTATTAGTTATATTTTAAAACCCTGGCTGCGCGCAAGAGTTAGACTATATTAGTTATTGTTTAATGACATTCAGGTCGCGCTGAAAGGCGGAAATGGGTGCGTGCTTTGTGTTATTTACGTTCTAACATAAGCTGATACATAAGCTGATTTGTAATCAGTTATTAACAAACATTTAACTCAGAAAAACTAATTCAGCTAACAATTTTTTGGGGGGTTTCTGTAGTTAAATATTAATGAAATCAGCTCGCACTGAGGTTGTTAGAACGAGTCCAGCCCCTGCTGCAAACAACGAATCAAACGTGAGCAGTAAATGACGTCAAACTGGGCCGGGGGAGTCCGGCCCGATCAGAACCACGGTGGAGATGGTTCCAAAACGAGGGCGGACCCGGGGAAAAAAAGGAAAATGCGAACACGCCGAACCCGGGTTAGAAGGCGGGGCTGGGCGGCCCGAGCCATTGAGGGCCGGTCAATAGCCCTGTTTCCATCCATTTTCATTTCGAATTTTGAGCTACCTCGCAAATATGTAAATACAAATTAATGCAGATCAGAAGTGTTTCCATCTACTGGCTTGAAGCGCTTTTTCCAAGCCGCGCACAGCGTCATTACGTCAGACGTCAGCGTCATTACGTCAGACGTCAGCACTGCGCATGTCTACAGTAGACCAGAGAGTAAACAGGAAGTAGCGGTTGAAAACAGAACCCGGTCACACATCTCGTCAAAATGGGGAGAATATTTCAGGTACGTGTTGCTATCGGGCGAGTTGTATTTATTCTGTCATGCCAACTAGTTTTAGCGAGTTACATGTTGTCCGGAGCGGAAACAGCTGATCAGTCACGTGACGTGAATGTGCGCTACGGCAGCACGAGTCGGCAAATGTGTTTCCATCTGTCGTTTTGCGCAGCTGCTCGGTTTCGCAGCTCCCAAAAACCACCTCAAGCGAGCGTATAAACTTTTTGGCGAATTTCAGGAAGTAACTTCGTATTTTGCCGTTTCCATTAAGCTTTTCTGCTGCGATACTTCAAAATGCGCACCTAGAAACCTTGATGGAAACACGGCTAATGCGAAAACGGCTAGACTGATAAAGTCTTCTGGATGGAAGACAAAACGTTTCTCCCTTTAAAATTTCTATGGCTTTGCGTATTGAAAGTCCCTGAAATATTTCAAGTGATAACACGGTTTTCATTCCTTGACCTCACGTCCCTAATTTAAAATATCAATACTTTAAAGTAATTGAATTAATTGGCTCACAAATTCAATTTATCATGCACAAAAACCAGTCCATTTGAGATGGGGTGCGCTCCAACTAGCTGCTAGCTCATCAGTTCTTTAGAAGTAAACTTTATCTCTTTAACCTGAAGCAGGTGAAAGTTACCTAAAGTTCTCTGCATAGTCTCAAACAAAATATATCAAACAGGATATACATGTATACCGGTAGCTGCTTTTCTTTTAGTTGGTGTTTTCAAGACCCTTTTCTTGCCCTGCTCATCTTTATAGACCATTAAAATGTAGGCAATATGTTTACATATCTAAAAACATGTTTTTTATTATACTCTGAGAAATGTTTTCATTTGGAGCTAATGTACCTTCTGAAAAGGGTTTTAAATAAAACTGTGGCAATTGATATCTTGAGGTAAGACACAGATGAGATTAGTAATCCATCAAGCAGCTGATTCTAGATTTTAGACATGGAACAAAAATCTGCAGCAGGTCTGTAGGAGCAGTTTTATAGGTTATGAAGTAAATTTTGTTTTTGAATTGTGTCCTTGCTGTTTTAATTTTCTACTTTTTCTTTTTGTAGCTCATGTTTTAGCTGAATGGAACTCCATCCCTGTTAAAACTAGAAGGGAAGCTTCGCAGCGATTTAAAGTTTGTGCTTTTTGGCTCCCCATCATACTGCAGCCGGACAACTCCAGTACTAATGATTGGGCTCTGGATATAGGTTTAATCAACTCAAAGTAAGAACAGCTATGATGGCCAACACTTGTTGTTAACGCTTCATTTTAAAGGGGACCACACATGCAAAATTCACTTTTTAATGTTTTTTTACTAAACTTTGGGTATTTACTTCATAAAAAAACAGTCCTTGTGCCAAAAAAATGCACCCAGTGGTTTATTTACTCTAAGTAGATTTATTTATTTTTGATAAATACACCAGGATTCACACTTCCTGCATTTATTGACGTCACAAGCCGCAGCCAAGCCGCAGCCAATCAGATCAAACCTGAGTCCAGCCCCTCACCTAGCAACCCCTGGTTAGGCTCAACCCACTTCTGTATTAAACACATGACTGTTGTTTTTCATGATTTCATCTCATCTTTTGTTTATATGTTCTTAATTTCATGTGTACAGCACTTTGTTGCAGCTGTGTTTTTTTAAATGGCTTTATAAATAAAGTATAATTGTTATTTTTATGTTTTAGTTCAATTTTTAGTGTATTTGCGATCGCTGCCAACGCGCAGCCGGTAAAAATTAAACGAGCGGACCGCCGGCGTAAGGACCGGGTTCGACGGGACCCTCTTCCGGCGCGATGGAGCGGAGCTTCAACTGTACAGCCTTGCAGCAGCCTCGCAGCAGGCTCGCAGCAAGAGGACCTTCTCCTTACAGATTAATTTACGGGAGACACTTGGTGAACTTTGTGTTGTCTTCACTGGAACAGCGATAACTCCCAAAATCTCATCGCGTGCAACGAGCGGAGCTGGCGAAAACCGGAAGAGGAACAAGCTAACATTAGCTTCGGATTCGGCAGGTCTCATGCTAAAAGGAGCAGCAAACTGCGGCGCGCTCAGACGGGTTTCGGTAAGTTATCTTAAGCTAACACTAACAGTAAGTCAAATGAGTAATAAAAAAAGAGCTAATTTTAAAACAACAACACATTACAGATACTGGCTGTTACAGAGGGCGTGAACAGATCGTTGAAGGGCGTGGACTTCAAGAAACCGGTCGTTCAAAACGAAAGTTAAAAATGGCAGAATTAAAAAGGGTATAATTGATTATCTAATAATTATTTTGTGCATTAAATTGAAGGAATAGGGTCTGGATATCCCACAGAAATACCATAAAAATTTAAAAAATACATCTGAGGTCCCCTTTAAAGGTTGAAATTGAGTTGTCACGTTTTTCCCTTTAAAACACTTTCATGAAACTTTCCAACAAAAAAAAAAAAAACACTGTTCCTGTACAAGATTTGGGGGTGAGTACCTCACCTGTGGTCAAATGCATTAAAGAAAAGCTGCCTGGTTGTATGTCCTGGTGTTGCCCGTTCTCTTCATGATCAAAGTCTGTGGACGGCAGGGATGTCCTCTGCAGATTGAATTGTCTTCAGACTGTAGATCCTGACGTTCAGATCTTTGTTTAGCACCGATGACTTTACACGTTCATGGGGATCACGGACAGAGACCAGATTACCACATTTCTTTTTAATCTTATCTAAAAACAAGCTTCTTTTTTGACGTTCTTCCTATTTTATGTTTGCTTTAAAACACTTTTTGACCGTTAAGCTTAGATTGTTTAAACGTTTCTGATCTCCTCTCAGGGACGACGAGCTGACTCTGGTGAACATAATCAAGATACAGATTGTGGAATCATTCTTGTATGACTTGGAGAAAGTAGCGGTAAGTTTGAGCATCAAGTTTTAATCTCCACAGATTTTTTTTTTTCCCCTGTGAAAATGCAACATCACTGATTCATGAGAATCTTTATTAGATTACCCTAGATAGTATTTTTCAGTGTATTTTATATAAGGTAAAGAGTAATAAGTTACTGTGATTTTTTTGTTTTTATTGTGGCTCTCCTGTTCAGTACTGAGAATTTAAAAGTTAATTTTGAGCTGAAGCAAGACCTCTGCAGCAAAAATATCCATGTTTAGTTACAGGTAAATAGGGCTTGGCGATCTTTCAATATTTTTAAAATATCAATATAATTTCATATGCAATATAAAATGAGACTATATCGATAAAAATGTATCATACTCTACGTTGTTGTAATTAAATTTGAAAATCTTGTCAGTTTTTCTCCCTGTCTTCGTCTTCACGTGGCCCCTCTCCCTCACTCAATACACACTCAGCCCCTCACCTGCTCCCTCTGCCTCCTGCTGTGTAATGCCTCCTACCCACCGCCCCCGGCGTCGGGCGGCCGAAGCGGCCGGATAACACCGGTTTACATTCAAAGTCTATGGAGGAGACGCGTGGAGTCACGGGGAACAAGGAAGCGGCGAGATTCAACTGATCGAAGCGGCGCGACGGCAGCCTGCACACGCACGCGCGCGTCGCCGTCGAGCCGCAGACGTCCCAAATGTTGATCTCTGGCGGCTCGACGCATCCGGCAAACAGTCGGGAGAGCCTCGCTATCTGATTACACAACCACAACGGGACTTTTTTCGGACTTTTTAAACTCACCGGATCCAGCCTCCAGGAATTGGAACCAAACTCCGGTAAGAAACGTGGCATTTTTACAGTTGCTGCTGACAGGCTGCTGTACTCTCCAGTGTAGATCACCCCAAACATAAAAAAAAGTTTTAATCTCATCGAAGACCGTCGGAGGTGCAGTTAAAACAACAACTGAACCCGGAAAACAAGCCAGAGACCCCTCCCTCTGCTACCCCCTAGTGTACGTCATCAGACGGTGTTCAGTGGCCAGTGGGACCGTGACCAGCGGCAAAAAGGGGACGGCAGGCGCGTTTGCAGTTGTGCGGTGGGTAAGAGGCATTATGCCTCCTACCCACCGCCCCCGGCGTCGGGCGGCCGAAGCGGCCGGATAACACCGGTTTACATTCAAAGTCTATGGAGGAGACGCGTGGAGTCACGGGGAACAAGGAAGCGGCGAGATTCAACTGATCGAAGCGGCGCGGTGGCAGCCTGCACACGCACGCGCGCGTCGCCGTCGAGCCGCAGACGTCCCAAATGTTGATCTCTGGCGGCTCGACGCATCCGGCAAACAGTCGGGAGAGCCTCGCTATCTGATTACACAACCACAACGGGACTTTTTTCGGACTTTTTAAACTCACCGGATCCAGCCTCCAGGAATTGGACCCAAACTCCGGTAAGAAACGTGGCATTTTTACAGTTGCTGCTGACAGGCTGCTGTACTCTCCAGTGTAGATCACCCCAAACATAAAAAAAAGTTTTAATCTCATCGAAGACCGTCGGAGGTGCAGTTAAAACAACAACTGAACCCGGAAAACAAGCCAGAGACCCCTCCCTCTGCTACCCCCTAGTGTACGTCATCAGACGGTGTTCAGTGGCCAGTGGGACCGTGACCAGCGGCAAAAAGGGGACGGCAGGAGCGTTTGCAGTTGTGCGGTGGGTAGGAGGCATAAAACTGGTGCTGCTGCAGCTCCAAGCTAGATTAGATGCATATGCAGATACTAACAGTAGTGGTTTGTTGACTCACAGTGGAGACACTAGCTATGTTTACATCGACATGAGTACCGGTAATCGGATCAAACGGCCGTTCGGAATAAAAACATGTCATGTAAACACCCTGTTCGGGTTATTTTTTGTTTATTCAGCGTGATCCAAAATAATTTGTGATCAGAACAAAACGGGTGGTTTACGCCGATTCGTAACCCGAACGGTACGCATGTAAACGTTTAATCTGTTCGTTTTTATATGATGGTGAAAAACTGACCCTTTGTCATTTACGCCTGGCTAATGCTAATAATATTGTATTCTGGTTTTCTAACAATTTCCTTCAACTAAACAGCAACAAAACAGAAGTCATTCTCGTCGGTACCAAAAACTCTATTTCAAAATCAGAACATCTTCTCGTCCCCCTTAACAACTCTCTGCTATCCCCCTCCCCTCAGGTCAAGAGCCTCGGTGTCATCCTCGACACCACTCTTTCCTTCACTTCACACATCAACAATATTACTCGGTCTGCCTATTTCCACCTCCGTAATATTAACCGTCTCCGTCCTTCTCTCACGCCCCGCTCCACAGCCATCCTGGTGCACAGTCTTGTGACTTCCCGTATCGATTACTGCAACTCCCTTCTCTACGGCCTCCCCAACAAATCTCTCCACAAGTTACAGATGGTCCAGAACTCAGCTGCCCGTGTCATCACTCAAACCTCCTACTATAACCACATCACTCCTGTCCTGCAGCAGCTCCACTGGCTCCCGGTTAAATCACGCATCATCTTCAAAATTCTACTCCTCACGTTCAAAGCTATCCACAACCTTGCCCCTCCTTATCTATCTGACCTCCTACAAATCCACATCCCATCACGCTCTCTCAGATCCTCCTCTTCACTACATCTCCATGAACCCTCTGCCCGCCTCTCCACCATGGGGAGCAGGGCCTTCACCTGCTCTGCCCCTCAACTCTGGAACGCTCTACCGCCAGACCTTCGAAACACCACCTCCCTTTCTCTGTTCAAGACGGCCCTGAAAACACATCTCTTTAGACTAGCTTATCACTAACTTTACTAAATGTATTTTTATCTTCCATTTTATAACCTTTATGTATTTTATATTTCAATTTGTCGTTGATAATGTTTGCTCTGTATTACACTGTATTGGTTTGTTAAGTGTCCTTGGGTGTCCTGAAAGGCGCTTTTAAATAAAATTATTATTATTATTATTATTATTATTATTATTGTTATTATTATTATTATTATTATTATTATTATTATTATTTATTATTATTATTATTATTATTATTATTATATAAATAATAAATAATATCAGGGAAGCAAAACTGGTCAGGGAGTGACACAACATTTCTACTAGAAACTTTGAAAGAGCTCAGAATGATCTACTGTATATGACCTGTAGCTCGGTCAGGGAGTGCAGTAACGTCTCCACTATCATTAAAACCTGTTGCGGGTCCGTTTTGGGCGCTCAGGTTTGTTTACGTTCATCACGGAGCTTCTTCTTCTTCTGTGTTTTTATTTCTTTTTCTTTTTTTTTTTAAGAGAGAGTTTACCACTCTGTGCATGCCAGTACTTCTGTTCAAAACAAAGCCCGCTGCATGTAAACGCTCATCATGAACAGATTGTGCCCATATAAATGATACATTTGAATTATTTAATCTGAAAACATTTCAATCCGGTCAAAAAATGTGTGCATGTAAACATAGCTACTCTGGTGACATGAATGTAAATTCCTGATAGGTGTGAAAATGTCTGGTAGCTGCTACAAAGTAGAGGTTTGGTGTTCTCCAGGAAATTAACCTATCGAGCAGCAAACACGGACAGATATCAGCTTAGTTAGGGTGATTTATTTGGTGTTTGTTCTGGTATTTATTTACACACAAATACCTTCTTTCTTCTTGTTTCTTCTGGTATTAATGTAAAAGCTGTTCAAACAGCAAGGCTCCATCTGTGTCAGGAGAGAAAAATCTCTTTAACACACAGCCTGCAGCACTTTACACAGAGCGGTGCTGCGTTCAGTAACGTTGGGGCAGCCACGGTGCATTCATGAGCATAGGAACCATGAAATTCAGAAAGAAGCCATAACCAAATGGAACCGAGCTCAGTAAACAAGCCAATGTGGGCTTTCTAGCAGCTTTGTTAATATTTATTTATTTATTATTGTTAAATAAAATTAATTTACCTAATTGGAATCAGACTTTTTTTTTTAAAGAGCAAGTCACCCTTTCATTATGTTTGCTCTGTAAGTTTTGTTTTCCGTTTAAATTTTAAGCTGTTTTTGGTTTTGTTGTAGAATTTTTTTGGAGAAATTTATTTTGTACAGTTACAGCTGTTTGTTAATAAAAGTGCCTGTGTGACAAATTGGACTAAGCTTTGACTCATAAATACATTTTTTTATTACTTTATGGAAAGAAAAAAAACCATTGAGATATATATATATATATCGTATTCATTCATCTTAAAAATACAGTATAGAGATATGAGTTTTGGTCCATATCGCCCTGCCCTATGAGTAAATATTCATGAAACAGTACAATAAATCAAAAATACAGGCTCAACATTTGCTGTTTTAATATTTCACCTTTTTAGAACAATGATTTTAGTCTTGTTCTGTTTCAGCTGGAGGAGGACGTTCCCAAATTGCTTTTCTACGTTAGCCAGATGAGTATGGTAAGTCTTGGAGGAAATTAAAGAAAACCGATCTGTTGTCTCAAAGATACGGCTGCTTTTTTACGACTTATTTGATGCGTTATTCAAACACACAAAACAGATAAGAACTCTCGCTGCTTTACAAATTTTATGTTAAAATAACCAATGAAAAAAGAAAAACATTTAAATGAACACTTAACGGAGGGTTAAATTTGTCGTTGGTCAAGTGTAAACTCTACTGTGAATCTTTCCCACAGCAATTTTTTCCAGGTACTATGGAGAAAGCTATGAAAGTTTTGGAGAAATCGAAGGATCCTTTTATACGCCGTCACCTGACGATACTCGGCGCTCGCACCTCCGTGTTGACCCTCAGCTTCATCTTCTCTGAGTGTAAGACACGATGGAGCTCTGGTTCCTTCCACTGCAGAACAGGATTTTTCAGTTTCCTGGTTGTTCAAAGCACAAATGTTTCTAGTAATTAAATAATGTAACCATTTAATTTTTCAGATGCCAAGTTTATTCAGGAAATGTGCAACAACACTGAGAAAGCGCTGATGGATCTGATGGCTAAACCCGATGAACTTTCTTTAGGGGTAAGACTCGACAACACAATCCTCAGAGCTTTGGGACGTTAATATTTTTCTATGGTTAATGCCTAATGGTAACATTTCATAAGTTTAAATAGAAATTCAAAAATGATTTATTTTTTACAATTTATTCTTTGTGGAGGAAATACTCTTCATTTACTTCAAATTGATTTGCTAGCTCAGCATTTATACATTTGCCTAAAATCCTTATAGATGCACTTTTTTATGTAGCTTTTTAAAAAAGATTTAGTGTTTAAGTTTTGTTTAAACACCTTATGGGCTTAAAACCATATGAGCTTAAAACCTAATTGAATTTATCATAATGTTAATTTTCAGGTTTGGCAAAAGCAGCTTTAATTCTACAGTATTCTCAACATGAGATGATTTTGTGCTGAAAATATGGGGGGACAGGTGGCGGGCGTTATGCATTCATTCATGGAAGGCCTTTATTTTACAATAGAGTTAAGCATTTTCATTAACAGAAGCCCAGACGATGAGCAGCCACAAAATTTGAGAGAAAGTTGGAATTTTGAGCTTGGAAAAGTTTAGACATTTAAAATGGTAACAAAATTTAAACTTTAAATAGTCAAAAAGTACCATAATTTCTGGTCTAAAGCACACCCAACTAGAAGTGTCTGTGTCACAATGACCCACCTCCAAGAGAGGCGTGTTGAGCAGCTATGCAAGTGCTCGGGTGTGACGAAGCTACCGGTAAATGTTTTATTCGGCAGTAAGCTCTTTAGCCTGTAAAATCATAAATATAATGAATAAAAAAATAAAAAATAATAAACATTGCATTGTATAAGCCGCGGTGTCCAAAGCGTGTGGGGGGAAAAGCTGCTTATACACCGGAAATTACGGTACCGTAAACACCGGTGTATAATACGCTCCGGTGTATAATACGCTTTGGCCAATATTTGGAAATAAATCAGAAAAAATCGGTAGATAATACGCTTCGGTGTATAATACGCGCTGCCGTGACAGTCTTTTTTATGGCCACTAGATGGCGCCAGGATACGCCTCCAGGTACAGTCTGCAGGTAAACAGACTACAGGGTGCATTAGCGCCCATAGCGGCCGAAACTGGTACTGCACCATTTTTAGGCCAAAATGAAAAACAGCGAATCAGAGCCAAAAATGGGTCTAAAAATATGGGGAAAAATCTGTAGATAATACGCTTCGATGTATAATACGCAGGACATTCAAATGAGCAATAAAAGTGCGTATTATACACCGGTGTTTACGGTAATTGTTTTTTCTGTAAGGAAAAGTTTTAGAAGGAATGTGTAATCATTGCATTAATTTTTTTTATTACTATGAAATTGGATTTGCACAATAAACATACTGTTAATATTTTATGCTTTTTAGTATATTTGTGACGTGCAAAGATTTTGATGCACTTTTTTAAATACGTGTTTATTCTTTTTTCAGCAAAGTGAAAGCCTGAAGAAGATGGGAAATGAATATTTTCAGAAACAACTATATGAACAAGCTGTAAAATATTATTCCAAAGCCATCCAGTTTCAGTAAGTACTCTTTTAATATTACTTATGAAACAAAAGTTTTAGATTTGACATGACGAGACAAACTATTTTAACATCCACAGTACCTGTTTACATTTATTTCATGACTACCGGTACTGTTTTTATTAAAAACGATTAAAAATTTTTTTTTTTTTAAGTAATCTTGTTTTACCCACTAGTTGATATCTGGATATCTTAAGAACTCATTTGCCCTAAATTTGACAACTATTGTTCAAAAATATTTTTTTAACATAAACTTATGGTTCTGTTAACAATTCATTTACATACCGGTACCTTTAATGAAGTTGTTTTTGTTGACTATATTAAATTAGTTGATTTGAGAAGAAATATTAGAAATGCAATACAAACATGTTGGACATGCTCCCCAAAAGGGCATGTTATGGTAAATTTGTTTGTTTATATAATTTAAATAACTGAATTTTCCTTCCTAGTCCTGACAACCACATTCTTTATGGAAACAGAGCCCTGTGCTACATCAAGATTAAGGAGTATCTGTAAGTATTTTCTGTTTCTTGCTACTAAATATGAAAGTTTGAAGAATCACAGAAGCCGATCAACATGTCACATGAAAATCCTTTTAATTTAACGTTTGTGTTTTCCTTCTTGCCAATGTGTGGAAAGTCACGGTCAAGGTTTCTTTATTGTGATTCTCATTCTCAGTTTGAGACGTCGTCCGTCCGTGAATGTTGTGAGTGTGAATAAATATGTGAAGTCCAGACTTCCTTTTTGGTTTGCGGGTGCATCTAGATCGGGGTCTGCAACCTGTTCAGTCAAAAGAGCCATTGCTGCTCCTTGACTCAGGGAATTAAACGTGTCTGAAGCCGTGAAACCAACTACAACTGGGATTATCAACTGATGGCCCATGGGCCACTTTGAGGTAGTTGGAGTAGGGGTTCCAGCTTGTGGGGGTGACATTATAAAATTAAAAGTATATGAGGAGTTTTAATATTGATATTTTTACATTTTAGGACAAAAGAAAATACAGTATTTATGTAAAGAAGGAAAATAAATAGTTTAGACACTTTTTGATAGAAAATTGAAACGTTGAACTCTGCAGGCCTTGATGAGTCCACCTTTTATTTGTGGAAAAATAATTATCTCACTAGGAGTAATAAAGCATAACATTACCGTGAGTATGGCAGAGGATTATGTCCACAGTGCAATAAAAAAATCTCCTGAATTCTGACTTTTTTCTCAGAATTTAAAGTTAGTCATAATTCTGAAATTTTTAATTAAAATACTACACTGTGGCCCTAATCCGCTTCCATATACAGTATTTTCTGGACTATAGGTCGCACCTTTATATAAGTCCCTTTGTCCAATTGTCAATATGGAAGGACTTTTCACAAGATTAACACAGTAAAAACAATTATTTGTCTGCTGAAAATTATAGCAAACATGTGTCTTAGCTTAACCGTTCCTTAATAAATTCACGTAATGGTCAAATCTGCTGGATTTAAATTTTTTCGCTTTGAAAAAGTACAAGGAAAAACAACGAAGCTAACCGCGACACATTTACGTCTATAAAACATCGAATTTTATCTCAAATAACTCCAACAGCTAACAATTTGTAATGTACATCTAGTGATTACTTTCTGTAAGTTTGAAAAAAAATCTGCTGTATGGTTTATGAGCTATTTGCTCAAACGTACAAGGAAAAATCAACGAAGCTAACCGCGACACATTTACGTCTATGAAACATCAAATTTTATCTCAAACATCTCTTAAAGCTCATACCTGCAAACTAGTCACCTTTTGGCGAAAATCGCCATTTTCAAAGCAAAATACTGTATATCATTTACGTGATTCGTGTAGATCCTATGAGTTTTTGTTTTCAGGGGGTGGGGGTCAGACCCGTGACTGCATCAGAATGCATCTTGACTGGATTTCAAGACACAGCAAGGCATCTTCTCGACAATAAAACATCTTTGTTGGAGCGCGAGATTTAGCCAATCACAGTCAAGACAGACGATGGTGGGCAGGGACGACAGCTAAATCTTTGGAGAAAAAAAACTGCAGCGCGAGTTCAACAGGTGGTTTTTGGGATCTTCGAAACCGAGCAGATGCGCACAACGACAGATGGAAACACATTTGCCGACTCGTGCTGCCGAAGCGAACATTTACGTCACGTGACTGATCAGCTGTTTCCGCTCCGGACAACATGTAACATCGCTAAAACTAGTTGGCATGACAGAATAAATACAACTTGCCCGATAGCAACACGTACCTGAAATATTCTCTCCATTTTGACGAGATGTGTGGCCGGGTTCTGTTTTCATTCATTCATTCATTCAACCTTTATTTATACAGGCTAGCCTCGTTGAGTCACGGGGACTCATTTACAAGAGGGACCTGTCTCACTCACACCAAACAACCATCCACTCTCACACTCACACCTAGGGTCAATTTAGAGTCACCAATCAGCCTAACAAGCATGTTTTTTGGTCTGTGGGAGGAAACCGGAGTACCCGGAGGAAACCCACGCATGCACGGGGAGAACATGCAAACTCCACCCAGAAAGGCCCCGGACCGGGATTTGAACCGGCAACCTTCTCGCTGAGAGGCAGCAGCTCTACCAGTTGTGCCAACGTGCTGCCCAAACACGATAGCAACACGTACCTGAAATATTCTCTCCATTTTGACGAGATGTGTGGTCGGGTTCTGTTTTCAACCACTACTTCCTGTTTACTGTAGACATGCGCAGTGCTGACGTAATGACGCTGACGTCTGACGTAATGACGCTGTGCGTAGCTTGGTAGATGCGCTTCAAGCCAGCAGATGGAAACACTTCTGCTTTGCATTAATTTGTATTTACATATTTGCGAGATTTCAAAAATTAGCTCAAAATTCGAAATGAAAATGGATGGAAACACAGCTAGAGTGGAGAAAAAGTCCTTTTGATGTTGGGACAAAAGAGACAAAGCCAAAGTAAAGGACAGAAACATGATCAATCAGATGTCTTTTAGCTCTTCTTAAAGGAGAAATGTAATCAAATCTGAAAAAATCGATATAACAAGAATTTCATATAGTAAACAACACACATAAACATACTTAGTATGCTTTTTTCAAGTCAGTAGCTTAAAGAAATAGTTTTTTTACATTTTTCCTGCTACATGCCGAAGTGCAGTGATTTCTGTAGTAATTTTCTGGACGCACTTTTATGACACAATTAAGACCTCCTTTGCTATCTTACAATAACACTGAAGCTATAAACCCATCATTACTGTCCTCTTGTCTGTCATTTAAAATGGAAGCAGAAGACCTTTTTGAATCTGAAGGATATCACTTTAGTTTGTCAAAAACAGTTTGGTGATTTAGTGCATTAATGGGCATTTCTATCCTGGAAATACGAATAGCCTTCGCATGCTAACGTTAGCATGCTAGCGCCGTATGCTAACGTTAGCATGCTAGCGCCGTATGCTAACATGGGAGTGGGGGTGTTGAAAATGTCCTGAAACAGTTACCAATGTCTTGTTAAGCTCTGTATTCCACAGAACATAGTAGGATCTAAAATGATTTTTAAAGATGAAGGAGCAAGTTGAAACATGCAGGGTCTCCCTCCTTGCTAGCAGGCTCCATTGGGAGCTGCCTGGCTAACTAACTACGGTGGCCCTACACGGCCAAAATTCTACAGCGGCCGAATGCACAGGAGCGGTAAAAATACAATATAAAATTTTAAAAAAGTTTTAAAATCTATTTTGGGGCTTTTAGAATCGATTCTGAATCGCCAGGACTAAGAATCTTGATTCTTTAAAAAATAGATTTTTTTTGCTGCATCCCTAATTGCTACACACTGAAACCTTTTTGTCCACTACTAGATTTTTTTTTTTATTAACACAAACAGAACTACAAAACACTACATAAACAAAAAAATATATACAAACTCTTGTGAATGATAACATAACTACAGTCTATAAGCTAGGGGGCGGTTTACAAAATGATGAAAGTTGAAAAAATACTAGATACACACACTAATATTACTGTATGAGGGACGACCATTGCACTGCCTATGTCATATTCAGGGGACGGAGAGCAAGCAGAGGGAGGGGGGTCAAAAACACCAGATGAGAATTTTTTCACTTTGCAAAGTCTAAATTTGAGTTAGGATGACATTTTTGACTTGTGAAATTTTCTCAACAAGCTTATTTTATGCTTTTCATTAGACTACTATTAGCTTAAAAACACTTTTCATTTCTCCTTTAATGCTGTGACGCCCTGTGCATTATGGGAAATGTAGGATCCAGTTTGTGTTTGGAGCTATGGATTTATGCAAAGGGATATTTCTACTGGTGTTGCATAAAACCATAACCGTGATTTTTTTCCTTCCATTTATAGTTCGGATAACTGTTCCATGTCTGCAGCTAATGATCATTTCCATCGATCATTGTGCTGCATCGCTATTTCTGTCCTTTCCGTTCTTCATCGACTCCTCTCACTCCTTATCTCAGAGCTCCTTCTATAAATACCTGAGCTTTGCTTAACGCCAACACAGCTAGCAGCCTTTTCTCCCAGTCTCTCTGTAGATGTCACCGCTGTAGAGTCCTCCTGCCAAAGGAAAATATTGGTATTGGTAGGGAAAAGCTGCCAAGTAGAGTCCTCCTGCCAAAGGAAAATATTGGTATTGGTAGGAAAGCTGCCAAAGTGATGTTTTTGCCCCTATTGGTGTTAGTTTGTCTGTGCTGTTAGCAAAATGTCTCATGAACCACAGAACAGATTGTATTGAATCTGTAGTAGAGGAGGACTCTACTTCCTCAGACGGCTGAGACGAGCCGGCCTGAGCAGCCCAGTTCTCACCTCGTTCTACAGGT